>CAHIKZ030004663.1:10000-110000 GCA_903632075.3 Acanthosepion pharaonis
TTTTCAGTCGTTTTTAATATAAGTATTTATATTTAGTATATATTTAAGAAAAAAAGAAAAAAAAGTATATTTAAGAAAATACTTTATATTTAAGAAAAAAGTATTTATATTTAGCTTTGTTTACGTTTTAGTATATACGAAACTGCAGATATTTAAGAAAAATTTATTTTGCAGATCGAAAAAAAAGTATTTATATTTAGTATATATTTCAAGAAAAAAGTGATTTAGTATATTTAAGAAAAAAAGTATTTATATTTAGTTTTTAAGAAAAAAGTATTTATATTTAGTATATATTTAAGAAAAGCTTTAGTATATTAAGAAAAAAAATATTTAGCCATTTAAGAAAAAAAAGTATTTATATTTAGTATATATTTAAGGTATTATATATATTTAAGAAAAAAAGTATTTATATTTAGTATATATTTAAGAAAAAAAAAGTATTTATATTTACATATTTAAGAAAAGTATTTTAGTATATATTTAAGAAAAAAAAAGTATTTATATTTAGTATATATTTAAGAAAAAAAAAAGAATCTTTCTAAAGTTCGCTTTTGTTTAAGGAAACTGCAGATCTGGATTGCAGATCGATGACGAGAGAATTTTTCGCTTAAAGCTACAATCCAGCCATGTCTGGGTAGTTGGGTCTTCGTAGCTCTCTCGGTAAGATCCGGATTGAACGGTAGCTCACACTGTCCAGAGGAACGCAGGTTTGAATCCGGCCAGAGAGCATGCATTTCCTTTAAAAAGATTTCTCGAACATTCAGGCCGATAGACGGAAATAAGTAAATATACTTTAATAAAATACGATTATCCACTAAAAAGAAAGTTTAAAGTAATTATATATATATATATATATATATATATATATATATATATATATATATATATATTTAAAATTTGTGTATTTAGGCAGCAATCCTTTCATGCACATTTCATTGAATAGGACAGACAAGGTGTTTTTATTTAGTTTTTTTATACAATTTCTCATGCGATCTAATATTTTTTTCTTTTTCCGATGATAAATTATATAAAAACTCTCCGAATGTTCTTTTTATCCGAGCGCTTTCGGCTATACATTTAGCCATTTTCAAGGATTAATTGTTTTAAGTGTTAAATAAGAAATAGTTCATAGTAAGTATGTTTTATAACATGTTTTCATTTTTCAAAACACGGTCAAAATAGTGTGCATGTTCAAAGTTAATATTTTTAGTGTTGTTTTATTTTGTTTTTATTAATAAGGCTTCGATTATTTTTTAACCTTTTTTGCATGTAGATGATGCTATTATATTAGTCTTGTCAATTCAGACAGTTTTTAAATAATTTATCATCTGAAAAGAAAAAGAATATTAGATCGCATGAGAAATTGTGTAAAAAAAACTAATTAAAAGCATCTTGTCTGTCGTATTCAACGAAATGTGTATATATATGTGTGTGTGTGTAATGCGATGGGTAAATTGTCGCCATATTGAAATTTGAATTTCGCGCATGCGCTTTATTTGTTTTTTTTTTTTTTGTTGCTTTCTTTTTTCATTTTGTCTACTGCACAATATATTAGGGCCAGTTGGGCACAGACTGTGAGAAAAAAGATCATCGTGACGCAATTCACTTCACCTGATATTTGGAAACGACATGCTGTACTGCTTGGCATTTGCGCCGGAAGTTACAATACGAACATTTCAGAGTGTTTCGGTGTCAATCTTGAGGATAGTGCTGAGGATTCGGAAAGAGCTGGATGATCCTAATGGAAGGTAGGGTAGCTTGAAAGACTCAGTCTGATCGTTCCAAGAACTCCGAGAATTTGTTGGTGAGGGCTTAAGACTCAATGCGGTGGCCTATATTAAGTCTCCTGAGGAGGTAATGCTGCCCTGGGTCAAAGGGTGGCTGCCGGGACTATGACTGGCAACCATGACGCACAAGCAGTAGAATCACATGACCCCTTACTCCTGACAACCTAACACGCCAGACTGATTATTATGTGTGGGGCACAGTTGAGCGAGAGACCATCAAAAGTCATTTGAAGAACGAAGACGAACTGAAAGCAAGGATCGGGGCAGCACTCACCAACTTAAACATGGAGATCGTCCAGGAGACATGCAGGAGATTAGCAAGCCGTATTGAGTTCGTGGGTGAAGCTAATGGCGATTTTATTGAATAAATTTACTCTTTAGTATTTCAAGATATTTTTGTGCATTTTTTGTAAATATACCAGTTAAAATGAGATGTTACTGTTATTGTAACTTTTGCGTAATTTAGACGATATTTTATTCATCTCACTCAATATATATATATATATATATATATATATATATAGAAAATATATGGAAAATATATATATATATATATATATATATATATATATATATATATATACATATATATATGTGAAAAAAATGAAAAACAAAAAATCCGAATATGCAAGTATGCTGTTTTAATGTTGTTTCAATGTCGACGTCAGACGTTTCGGTCTAGTACACCTTCTTCAGAACATGCGAAACGGAACGCTGATCTTAAAAATTTCAGTTATTCTGTTTCGATTAGTCTTATGTCTATCGTCTTTTCACGTTGACTTGAATATCGTCTAATGTTAATTATGTTTTAATAACTATGTCCTGAAGAAGGTCTACTAGACCGAAAAGTTTGACGTCGACTTTGAAATAACATTAAAACAGCATACTTGCATATTCGGATTTTTGTTTCTCCATATTTTTCTTCATACTGTCGGATCTATATCCATATATTAGCTTATATATATAATATATATATATATATATATATATATATATATATATATATATATATATATATATATATATATATGAGTGTATCCCTCTATGTATGTATTATGTATCGGTCTTTCTGTGTATCTTAATCTTGGAGGATGAGTCATGGCTCTACTTATATTCCTCTGTAACTATTTAAATATTCCTATTTTTTGGTTGCTTCACTGTCCTCACCTCAGCAATGTCCGAAAAACCGTTGATGCTTGGAAATTAAGATCAGAATAAATTATCTGAAATCGATTTCCTGCTAGCAGACACGCTCCGAAGTTTAGTGCGGACATACAACGATCAAGAGAAATCTTTCATCTCCATTCACCGCTAAGCCATTAAGAAAAACCGTAAAAAGGATTCATCGATAAACAAAACAGATCAAAGAATATCAAGAATTACAAAGTAACAAAATATCTGTTCCGGTTCCATTGGCCGGGGCTCGCGCAAACGTTACCCATTCTGCTGATCGCTTAACCTTTTGAGCCCTGACCATCGCTTTACAGATGGTAGAGAAATATGACGTAATGCCCAGCCACCGGTTGAATTCTGGGAAACCACTTCTGACTATTTTTATGTCGACCGTGAAACATTAAATACCAATTATTTGTGAATTTTGGCTCAGGCGCTCAGGTAAAAGGGTTAAAATTTTCAAGGAACGCAAGGCTCGAAGAATTAAACACGATCTTCGAACAGACTTGCTTTCGTCACGCAAATTTATACCGCATTTAGCTAAAGTTAAAGGAAATTTTGGTGCGGAATCTATGTTCGAAGTTTGGACTTTGTAAATGTGTCCGATATATGTTGATTACCTTATCCCTCGTAATATCCCTTGGACTAAATTAAGTATAGTCAAAACCTATGGGTTGGAACAATTTTGTAGAAAACTTGTTTATAAAAGTATTCGATCGGCACCAGCTATGCTCTTTCTGGCCCCTTGTGCCAATCTAATCTTATTTAAAATAAGCCTATACTTGTTATTTCCTTTCAGAGACCAATTCTATAATACAATAAATGTTTCTATGTCTTCGCGCCAGTCTAAGAGAGGCTACGTGCCGTCAGCTTAGGGTTAATAATCGTTCAACCCAGTTCGGTAACTTTACTATGAAATGTATGTTTATATTTGTTTTATGTTGTCTTTTGCTATAAAAATATATAATTGGTTATGTTGCCTTTTTCTATAAAAATGTATTGGTGGTTATGTTGCCTTTTGCTATAAAAATGTATTATTTGTCATGTTGCCTTTTGCTATAAAAATGTATTGTTGTTCATGTTGCCTTTTGCTATAAAAATGTATTATTTGTCATGTTGCCTTTTGCTATGAAATTGTATTGTTGGTCATGCTGCCTTTTGCTATAAAAATGTATTGTTGGCCATTTTATTATAAAAATATAGGACATTGTTACCCTGCCGTATGTAGGCTGGAGTTGCCCAACCCACACTTCCAAACTGAACATATTTCAAAATCGTTTACGAGGCTCTGCTGCCTATTAATTATTGTCCACTCTACAACCCATTTCCCTGTTACAAATTCATGACGTTCGTCTTCAAGTATAGAATCCAGAAGTTAGCAGTGAATATTTCGGAGACAGTAGGAAAGCGTAGTTCAGGTTGCAGTGGATATCGCAGCAAAATAACAGAGCGTAGTTCTTCCTTCTATCGTCTTCGCCTGACAAGTTGGCACTGCTCATTCGGGTAGGGTAAACAAAGGTGGCCACCTTTATACACGACGGATACAATGTTCTGCGGCTTCTGATTGGTTAACCTTCTATTGGTGGACTATAAAGGGATTTAAGTCATTTCGACTCGCTCACTAGTCATATATATATACACAAAAAACTGTAACATTTCCCAGAGATGCAACGTCGCAATCCTTTAGTTAATCTATCACCCCTTAAATGGGAAATGTTAAGACAGTCTCCGCTCTTTAGTTGTTCTGGCTCAGACCTTTGGAAAGAAGACCGAACCACGGAGTGAAATCCCTCTCATCCCACCCACAAAATTTCATTTCTATGCAGGATGATTTATCTTGAGTCCCATTTCTTGGAACACTTGATAGAGATGCGTATTTTCATTTCAAGATCATTCTTATCCCAACTATAAATACCTCTGTCATCGGCATAGATCACCCACTCATTGTTGTCTTTTATTGTTTGATTCGTTTGGGATATAGTATGGCATGATTAAATGGTCAGTGCCCATCTCTTCATATCTGTGCTTGTATCTGCGAAGAGTATAATCTAGGAAGTGATTACACAGACTAGAGCTCACATTTTGTCTTTGATCTACTCCTGCTTATATTGATATGTTTTTTCATATTGGGGTCCTCACCAGGCATTTACGATTCTGTAGATCGATACAGTTCCTCAATTAGATTGATATATTCAATGGATTCCGAGCTGGGAAGGAAGGCGGTTTCTAATGGCTGAGAAGTGAAGTCTCTATTGATGTGGTTAATGCTGCTGGGAAGTCGATAAAGCAGGCATATAGTTTCCTATTAAATAAAGAAGCAATTTCTTGTTTGATGATATATATGCCATGATTGCATAACTCATTATCAGTACATTGTTTTCAGGGGCAAAAGTATCATTGTTGTCTTCTATTGGTAAGCGTCTTTTTGGGATATGGTATGAAAATGCTTAAATAGTCAGTGCGCACCTCTTAACATTTGAAAAGGCACAGGCCATAGTTTAGGAAGAGATTAAATACATTGGCACTCTCATTTCTTCCTTGTCATACTCCTGATGAGGTTTGAGACTTTTTCTATATTAGAATCCCCACCAGACAGGTAAGATTTTGTAGATCGATATAGTTCCTCTATTAGATTGATGGAATGTTTCAAGTGGTGTCATATTAGAAGTTACTAGCAGCATGGCCTGGCGTTGCCCGTGCTTGATTCAAAAATCATACAGCAATCGCTATCACTTGACTTAAACTATTTTTGCCCTTCCTTGCCTTTAAAGGAGTGCCCTTTGCCGTGCTGATGTTGCTACATGCCATACTTCTTGCCTATCTCACACTGCGAATTTTTTCTAAGCTCTATACTAAACATTAAATCTATTACGAAAAAAGAACTAAACAAAAGGAACACAAAACGATCAGCTTTAAAAAAGAACTCGTAGCTGGAAAAACCGAATGAAAAAAGAATGTTAACAACAAATACTTATTCACACCCATCCCAGTTCTGCGGAATCAGAATCAACGTTGAGTTTAAGAAAGCGAATGAACCAATTCGAGTAAAGTGCCACGCAGATTTAAAAATTTTCCCTGGCGAATGCAGCTATCGATTTTTTTGCATGCTAGTTAACATTCGTGTCAGTCAGCTGTTGGCTCTGACGCTGGCCAATAGAATCTTCCTGCCTATTCGTGGCAGCCAGCTATTGGCTCTCACTCTGGCCAGTACAAAATGGCCTCAAACCACATGAAAACTGCCGTAGAAGCATGAAAAAATCGATTATTCCCATTATCGATGGGAATTGAGAAATGCAAAGTCGGTTTTGGCCTTCCCGCTAACTTGGAGCATGTGCATGTAAATTTGAGTGCAAATCCGTCGAAAATTGCGGCCGTGCATTTATTACACATACACACACATTCTGCCTTTTATAGATAGAGATTAAATCTAGGAACTAAACAGAAAACCGCATCCCAAAAACCGCTTCTTTGTGGAACGAACTCGAATGTGGATGGTTACTTTGAAAGCTATTATCTTGACTTCTACAAATTTTGAGTCAGATGTCATCATCCATAACCTTCCTCATTCTTACTTGACATCTTAAGCGAAGAAACTTGATTCTACAGAAGGATGCTGAGAATGCCATAGATTGATCACGTGAGCAACGAAGAAGTTTTAGAGAGAATGGAAACAAAAAGGACACAAATACATAACATCAGAAAAAGAGAGTTGAAATTTCTAGGGCACATAAAAAGGAAAGAATGCTCGGAGAATATGACACGTACAAGACAAATTGAAGGGAAACAGAAAACACTCCAATAACTACCAAGCGAGCTCTAGTTAATGGATTTGCGAAACAAGATTTAAGAAAGATAACAAAATGAAAAAAAAATCTTTTAAGAGCTACAAATGACCGGAAATCATGGAGAGTCATAATCACCAATGTCTTAAGGCACATGTGAATATTGCGTATAACAGATTTAACGATCTGGTGTAAATGGCTGGCAGAACATTGATTAGGAGAGGTATCAAGAAAACAAACTTAACTAAGACAACAAATTAGTGGAAATCGTGGTGAGCCATGATCGTCAACGTCTTGAATTCAAGGGTGACATAAATCCGTGCAGAAAATATAAAACGAGCTTGCGTCAAAACATGGATTAGGAGAGATAGCAAAAAGCCACTCTGTGCTACAAAGAATAGGAACTTGTGGAGAGTTATGATCGCCCACGTGTTGAACGGACATGGCATATCGAAGAAGAACGCGTGACTGAAAATATGACGCTCACAGGAAATATTAAAGTCAAAAGGGAGATAGGACGACAGACCATAATTTATCTAACGAGCTTGTGCTAGCAGATATAGCAAGACCCCAAACTTTAATAATAACTACAAAAAACAGGAGATTATGGAGAGCCATGATCGGCAACGTCCTGAAGATAAACGGCATATAGTACTAGTAGAAGAAGGAGGAGGAGGAGGAGAGAAGCGTTACAAAAGCAGAAAATATTGGGTTCTATGATCGCCCTCACTCTGAAGGGTGTAGGCAGATAGAAAAAAGAAGAAGAAGAAGAAGAAGAAGAAAATCCTTGCTTGATTATTCAAGTTACATTTTTTGATAATATCGTTTTGACAGATAATATCGTTTTGGCAGATAATACCGTTTTGGCTATTCTGCCTCAAAAAACGAGCGATCTGACAAGTACGGAAACCTATAGGGATATAACTTTCATACTAATTGCAGCAAAAGTTTACAATAGGCTTATACTAAATAGGATTGTACCTACCACCTAGCCATTACTCCGCAAGAACTAGAAGAGGCAGGTCGGCAACTGCTCAAATCCTCTCCATTCGCTGAAGAGATAACAAAATTTACCAAAGTGATCATTTGTTTTGTTGACTGTCGACAGGAGTTTGATTCCGTCTGCAAAGATCTTGTATTCAAAATCCTACAACTCTATGGTATACACTAAAGAATTGTGGAGGCAATTAGAGTTCTGTAGAGAAAGACCGCTACCACCATTTTCTCGCCTGATAGCGAGACTGATATCTTTGAATGTAAAGCAGGTGTTCAACCAGATGACATACTTGCTCCTTTTCTGTTTATAGTTGTTGTAGACTATGTTCTGCATATTTCTCTGGACAACATGGAGGAAAAACGAACCCCTTGATACCTGACTGACCATGACTTTGCCGATGATCTTTGCATCGATTTCTCAATATATCAAGGATGCCGAATGCTTGCTGCATTCAATCAATGAAAACATCAAACCAGGCAGGTTTCTATTAGAACGTGGGTAAAACAGGACATATGACAAACTTCGTAATAGTACACATATCAAAAGAGTTGAAGACTTCAAATATCTTGAATCTCATATAACAGATTTCCAAAACGTCTGTTGAAATTCTTGCATGGGATACGTGTAACAAACTTCACAAGATTCAGCTCTTGAACCTTCCACCCACCCCCTTAATAGTCCAAACTTTTCGAACATTGATTGAACCAGTCCTACGGTATGGGTCAGAAACTTAGACATTATCTGTTCGTCTTGAAAGACAACTAGTTGCAACGTATATAAATCAACTTAGAAAAATCCAGAATATCAAATCCCTTACAAAGCTTAACACAATTTACGTAGAACTGAGACTAATCGCTCTTAATCTTAATCAAAAACGATTACCGTTTGCCGGTCACTACTACCAAGCGGACAGGCATATTGTCTCATCATGACTCCTATGGCAATCTTCTGGAGGTGTCTTCTCACGAAAATTGATTTTCTCGAACACCTTAGTCCGAGACCCATTCTTGGACACTAGGGTCTGGAGACAGCAATACAGGACTGAAGAGTATGGAAAAGGATTGTCAATGGAGTTCCGACCAACCATAAGAAGATCGAAGTATGGAAATGATGCTGAATACAGGTTTTCATCTTTTAATCCCAATGTGTGATAATATTAGAAAGTCCGTGTAAAACAGGTCACGGTCTGGCATACTAGGTTTGATGAAAATCGTTTAGACGAAACCGTTTAGAAGCCGCTGAGGTTTGTGGTAAATGGCAAAGAGAGGCACTTCAGCCTTGGTTTGCAGTCTGTATAAAGATGATGAGCAGACAGAAACAGCTAGCAGCATGTCCGTTCGTGGGGATATGCCGGACCATAAAAACGCACTGAATTCCTATGTCACGTGGGTTGATCAATCTGACGCAATCGGAAGTAGCGTCCTCTTCTTTTAATTCCGACATTTCTCTGCTATTGCTTTATTAATGGGTTTTACCAATTTAGAGATTTATCGAAAAAAAATTCGGAATCGTTCTTTTATGATGGAATTCACAATCGAGCTTTAAGACGGCGTAAGATCAGAAAGAACCTGAGATAATGACTCCATCAGAAAACATGCTATGAATTAATAAGATTTTACTGTGAACCATTGCATCAGCCACATATGGTAGAATACATATTTTCCATTGATGACAAAAGTTGGTTTGTGTTATGAAAAAGTCATGGAAAATATCAGTCGGTCACTTGTGCCATTTCAGAAAGTAATTGACTCTTAATTTCTGACACGCTTTATATTTACAAGATGCCAGGACACAGCAAACAATGGAGTCTGTCACTTATGTGCCATGACTGACGAGGCAGATTTTTTTCCCGCTGTAGGTTACCATTTCCTTCAGCGATAGACCATTTGCCAGCCAAGGCTATAGAACCTGGTCTGTTCTGTTATTAACCCATAGTAGGGGGATAAGAAGAGGATTCATACCTTTCCCAAGGGCATTAGCACGTAAGTGAATGTAATGGTTTCAACTGGATTTCGAACACGGCTCTCCGATTCCTCAATCCGGGACGCTATACAATTATTATTATTATTTGATATGCATTTATTATTAAGTTTCTATTATATATTCAATCAGTTATGTGCCATGCGTGATACACACATAGACGATCATATATCTTTCGATACATGACTGACGAGGCAGATATTTTTCCCGCAGTAGGTTGACATTTCTTTCTGCGGTAGACCAGTTGCCATCCAAGGCTATAGAACCCAGTCTTTCCTGCTATATACCCATAACTGGGGTGAGGGGAGAAGAGTATTTATACCTTTCTCAAGGGTATTAGCACGTAAGTGAATGTAATGGATTCGACTGGAATTCGAACTCGGCTCTCAGATTCTTCATTCCGAGTCGCTATACAACAATTTAAATATCTGGGTTGTCCTGCATATTACGATAAACTACAAGACCTTTGATCGGGAAGTTTTGAGGGGAGTGAAACCACATATTGAATTCGACTGGAACACGAACTCGGCTTTCCGATTCCTCAGTCCGAAGAGCCGAGTTCGAATTCCAGTCGAATCCATTACATTCACTTACGTGCTCTGGATGAACACTATACTCAATTTCCCAATGATAGTTTTCAAAATCTTTTTCGCCGCCTTGAGTGTGCTGTCTTAGTTTCTAATATAGAGCCACTTTCTCACAGACACATCGTTACGAATCACTCGTTAGCCGCTGGTGATGGAATGATGATTCTGTAGCAAAAATAGGTGGGAGTGTTTGTTGTACCCTGCCTTCTTTTCAATCTCAGTCGATGAGACTAGAGCGAAAAACCTCACACAGGACACGATTATCGGCTCTTCGGCGTCTGAAGCCGGGTCCACTTCGATCTTCGAAGGTCTCGTTAAAATATTTGCTACTACCACCGAGATCTGCAGCCGCGGTCGGCTCACGCACTAGGTTTCTGTGATCACAGCGGCTCCCTCCCATTCGTTGTGGCATCGGTTAGCTGCACGCATTCGTGAAACCCCCTGTCGTAATTACGCACCGTAATGTCTTTTCCACTCGCGTGAAGTTGGTAAGATGACCGAACACAGTCGTTTAGAGAAAGCATCAATCAGATGTCGTATGCCACTCTGGTTAGGATACTGCTCCCTCATTATTTCTTGCTGCTGCTGGGTCCGCTTCGTTGCGAATGGCTAAAGATTTTGGCGGAGCATTTGCAATCAGTTGTCGCGTGCTTGTTGGGACGTAAGCAGACTTGTGCTTTGAAGGGACGAGCAATTCAAAGCAACCTGCATCTCACCCGCACGATCATAGAAATTGTAAAAAAACGACAAGCGAGCCGCGCTGATCAAATAGATTAGTCCATAGCATTCGACAGGGTCGACCATTGATAACTAGCTGCTGTCCAGCAGGTCGCCAGATTCGAATACGACTTCTCCAAGTAGATCAGCCTCCTATATCTCTCCCATAGTGTCGTAGTACAGTTGAACGGAAAGCGGTAAGTTCGAAAAGGTTGTCCGCTGTGGCTCTTACTTTACGCTTGGGCGTTGGATCTCATCCTTCGCCGACTGAAGGATAGACCGTGAAGTCTGACCCGACACGGAATTACTGTCCCTGGTGGATCTCGAGGCAGAGTCTGCTTACGTATCCATTTTCATGTCGCGGTGGCACAGAAGGTGCTTGAACGGTACGAGAATGTAACGGGGGCCAAGATTAACCGTAACAGGTCCTCCGGCTTGCGGTTAGGAGCCTGGAAGGGGGTCGCGCTTCCGGGCTCCTTTCGTTGAACTCATGGACCCGTCCGCATTCTTGGAGTGTGGTTTGGACCCGGACTTCAGCTAAAGAAGAATTGGTCAGGGGTACAGACAAAGGTCGGGGCGTCGGGCCGGACTTGGCTCCGAAGGAGGTTATCCTTGAAGGAGAGGGCTGAAGCATGTGTTTCTTACCTCTTGCCTGTCACCCTTTACCGCTTGGCTTACTTCTTCTTTGCAGGACCCTTATGGAGGTGCTCGAGCGTTTGTTGACCACCCTCTTCTGGGGTGGTCACAAACATTGGGTCTGTAAAGAATCCTGTTTCCAGTAGCCTGTTTCCAGAAGCCTGTCATGAGAAGTTGGGATTGCCACACCTGGCGAGTCATCGACACGCCTCAAGGTTGGCTTTTCTACGTTGCGTTTTGTGGGAAGACTTTGGATCCCAGTGTTAGGGACGCCTTCACTAGCCTTACCGTCACTCCTCCTATTTATTGGGTTAAGCGCCGTCTCGGTGGTGAAATGTCGAGTTTCCTCGGTGAGTGTCAGTTGCCTTTGAAGGACTTTCCTCGGCTCAGTCACATTTTTCGACCTCGTTTCGTGAATTAGTGGAGGGTGTCGTGAAGGATCTTCTATGTGGCCGGCTCGGCTAATCGGCATCAGAGTTGCGTTCTTTCTGGTCTTGGGCACCAACTACGGATTATCTCAGCAACTTTGATTTTTTCACTTAGCTGGCAATTGATTCGGAACGTGCTATATCTCAATGACGTAACCTTCAGATGGGGCGAGGCAGATATTTCCGACTCTCATCGGTGTGTCCTTGGCCTAGAGGAAATGGCTTCGCCTTCTACCATTTTCCACAGGTGCAACCTTTCTGGGATTATGTCGGCGAGTAGAGGGCTCATATCGCTCCCGATCGACTTGTGTCCATTAATCTTACGTACTCTTGTGGCAATGTGTCGCTTCATCCCGTGCTCCAGGGTAAAATGAATGGTGTTTTTACGTTGCTAGCCGTGGTAAGAATGTTGGTGTGGACGTCGCGAAAAGACCGAATCTTGTGAGATAAACGTTATTCGCATAAAAATCTGGTTGTTTTCTTTAATCATCAGCTTAGGATAAAAATCAGATCTGATAGAAATCGTTTGATTTAGACAGATTTCAGCGAACGGTGATACTAGTTCGTGTGGACGGTGATAGCCTTAATTTTCTCTTTGAAGTCCCCTTGATGCAACGGGGCGATTTCCTGTGAACCTTCCCCTGGTTAAGTTAGACACTATAATGTTTTCCTAGTTAATGTTTAATTAGTGTTGCACTCGGCCTGTTCCCGGCATTCACTTCTATTATGATCGACATTAGGATTCCCAACCTCCCCTGTTTGTTTCTCTCCCCTGTTTTCACCTCGGCTAGGTCAGTCTTTGATTTTCCCATCATTTTCATCCTCCCCATTACATTAGTGAGTATGCTTCTCGATTCCGTCGACAGAATACAGCTGCCACCCTTATTATTTTGAGGAGTGGATAGATCCTAAGATCATTTGTTTTCTCTTTGTTACATTTGTAGTTTGTATTCTGGGTTCATCCCCTCACCATTATTTCATGATTCATTAAATTTTTATATTGTCTGAATTTTCATCAAATTTTTATCTTATGGGATGTTTTGTAGGTCCCATGTGGATATGCGATATTGTGGTATATGCAGAATTAAGTGGTGATGGATGAGTTCTTGTGGTGAATGATTAAATTGTAATGAATGAATGGGTCGTGATTCTGATTAACTAGGACTAGGATAGCTAATGAAGACCATCCTCTCTCCATTTCCCCTTCGGCCTTGTGCCATAATTTTGTATTTATACAAAATAAATAATTTGTGGTATCAAATAGGAGACACGTGGCGTTGAAGTGTTTGACATACGCTACTCTGTTAGTTCAAGGAAACGAATTAGGGAACTTTATTACAAGCAAGAAGAAACTGACTAGATATTCTATGAAGAAAAGATTGCCAAGAATTCTGGAAACATTTGCATCAAGCCAATCATCACACACACACACATACATACACATATATATTTATATGGCGATAAATTTCTTTATGACGTAATTAGCAGCTACACTGATTTCCCTGGCGGTTTCGTAATTATTAAACCCTGGAGTTGCCAACAATTTCTGAAAACGCGATTTTATTTCTTTCCTAATTAGATGATTAGTTTTAATTGACTTCCTCCTTCGACTTTCTCAGTTCGTCATTCCTGTCCTTCATTTGCTGTCAAAGACGGACTTCATTCGGAACCTGCTTTAACCTTGTTATTCAGATTTGCACGAAAATAAACTCACCTTCTTCGAATTCCTTCTTAAGTATAACGACTTGTTGGTGAAAAGAAAGACTCACCTTTTGTTATTTTAAACCGAGGATCTTTCTGTTTTGGGGATTGTTTTTTTTTTTTATTTTGTTTTCTTTTTTTGATAAAATCGATTTATTTTATTTTTACATTGTATAGTTTACAAAGGTTCGTCTTTCGTACAACCATTAAACGGAGGATGTTACATAAACATATAGACCAAACTTGGTAACAAAAAAATAAGAATATTTATTATATAAAGAGTACATATTTTATTTATTTTTCGCTTTAATTACATACAAACAAAATAAAGAAAAAAGAATTAACGTCTACATCCCGTAAAAATAAATGGTTCCCATACGATAACCGAAATTCGTTATATTCAGTTACTTGCAAATATCCTTGAGAAATTTATTAATCCACCTTATCTTCCCCCAGCTAGAGGTTAATATATAAGACTTATATTACTAAATCATTATTATCTCCCCATCCTGCAAAAAAAATTGCAAAGGATCTGAATCAATCAATAACAAGAATCTATAAAATTCACATTTTATCAATTGTACATAATAAAATTATGGAAGCGGAAAAATAAAACTATTTTTAGATTCCTAGATTTAATAATTTCTAATATGACGCCACTTGAAAGCTTCCATAGATCTAATAGAGGAACTATATCGATCTACAAAATCTTACCTGTCTGGTGGGGGATTCTAATACAGAAAAAGTCTCAAACCTCATCAGGAGTATGACAAGGAAGAAATGAGAGTGCCAATGTATTTAATCTCTTCCTAAACAATGGCCTGTGCCTTTTCAAATGTTAAGAGGTGCGCACTGACTATTTAAGCATTTCATACCATATCCCAAACGACTCTACCAATAGAAGACAACAATGATACTTTGCCCCACGAAAACAATGTACTGATAATGAGTTATGCAATCATGGCATATATATCATCAAACAAAAAATTGCTTCTTTATCTAATAGGAAACTATATGCCTGCTTTATCGACTTCGCAGCAGCATATGACCACATCAATAGAGACTTCCACTTCTCAGCCATTAGAAACCGCCTTCCCAGCTCGGAATCCATTGAATATATCAATCTAATTGAGGAACTGTATCGATCTACAGAATCGTAAATGCCTGGTGAGGACCCCAATATGGAAACATATCCAACATAAGCAGGAGTAGATCAAAGACAAAATGTGAGCTCTAGTCTATGTAATCACTTCCTAGATTATACTCTTCGCAGATACAAGCACAGATATGAAGAGATGGGCACTGACCATTTAATCATGCCATACTATATCCCAAACGAATCAAACAATAAAAGACAACAATGAGTGGGTGATCTATGCCGATGACAGAGGTATTTATAGTTGGGATAAGAATGATCTTTCAAGTGTTCACAGAAATCGTACTCAAGATAAAGCTTTCCAAAACAGAAACTATGACTCGAATTGGAAGGAAAGCAATAATGGTACCTACCCTTAACCCATCATAAAAAAAATCAAAATGTGTAATTAGTAAATGTTAAACACTGCAGATACCTCGGCGGATGGATCAGTGTGAACAAATTAACACATTCAATATAGAATAGAATGCGCCAGCTGTGCTTCAATTAACACCGGCATCTGCTACGAAACCAAGAACATCACACTAAAAACTCGAGTCATGTTCTTAAATCGCCTCGTCACATCGAGACTTTTATATGGATGGCGTACATGGTGTCAAACCAATAAGCAATATCTAAACTGTCAGATATATACAACCGCTCCCTAGGGTCAATAATGAAAAAAAATGCTTTGAGCGAGTAAACTTCTTTGAACATTATCGCCAACTGCTACATTTTTTGAGAGAAAGATTTTATAATAATTTTAATATGTATCAACACAGTAATTTTCTCACTTCCTTTAATAATGTCACCAAAAAGCCTGTCAGGGATTACGAAAGAATCAATTAAAAAATAAGTACAAAAAACTTGTTTAACTTATTCAATGAAACATGTATATATATATATATATATATATATATATATATATATATATATATATATATATATATATATATAGTGTTATCCACAGACAGACTATTTCGCAGCTCTTCAGTGTGTTTAGACGTCCGGTTGCCTCTAGCCAGAATCAAAACCCGACGGAATTGGCGTGAGTCGGAGATTCTAATACTAAGCTGTCAACGCACGGTAGGGATGAAGGTGAATTTAAGCGTATTTATTTTTAGATAAACACACAGTGACCGAGAGGACTCGATTCGCTTTACCGAAGAGTCTTGTATTATCAGCCGTAATAGTTACTGTTTACAACCCCACATTTCCTCCCCTCAGAGAGCTCAACCGAAATTAATTTTTCAGGGCTTATATATTGTCATCCACAGATATACTGTTTCGCTTTACCACAGCCTTCAGCTCTTCATATATATATATATACATATATATATATATATATATATATTTCTCAGAATAGTTCTGAAGATAAGAACCACATCAATTGTGGGCTACCAACATCAGCAACAATTAAAATGGACAGCACACGTCACTCGAAGAGAAAATAATGGCATAATGAAGATTTTGACATTTCCCACCACTTCATATAGAAGATTCGAAAGGAAACCTCCGTCACTAGGGGAAAGAGCGATAACAGCTACTAGACTTGAGAAACGAAACCTTAAAATCGTTTTAAATGAAAGATTTGATAAGTTTCAACCGAAAGCAATATTGTCTTCTCGATCAATAAATACCGAATATTTTCTTGTACGGAAATCGTTAATATTACCATTACCGTTTCCATTCCATGTATAATTTGCACCATTTTTCGCCATTTTCTCTGCAAAAATTATACATGCTGATATAACACTATCTTTGCTTCACTCTTCGAGATTTATTTCAAGTCTAATATTCCATAAAATGACGTAACCTCATCAATCCTAGTAAATAATGAACTCTTGGATCATAGAGTTGCCTATTTGTCTTTTGGACTTGAATCATAAACGAATGATTCTCGTATCCCCATAAAAGGTTTAAACCATCAATAGATGATTTCCTTTTGGCCTCCACATAAAGATCAGCTGATAGTGCCTGCTGTTTAAACGTTAAAGATATATTATTAGTACTTATATATCATCTCCCACAGTCAAGGTTCAACAAGAAAATAATGCACATAATTTGTCAATCTGTCGACATATTTTGTCGGGATATTTACACGAGGACATTCAGGATGTTCTTTCGAGCAATGGGAGAATGTCATTTGGTTAAATAACGTCTCCAAATAACATGTTATAGATTGAAATGCCATTACTGCTTTCATTCCAATTCGAGATCATAATTTCTGTTTTGGAAAGCTTTATCTTGAGTCCCATTTCTTGGAACACTTGATCGAGGATGCTTATCTTCTGTTCAAGATCATTCTTATCTCAACTATAATACCTATAACATCAGTCTAGACCGCCCACTCACTATTGTCTTCTATTGCCAGTCGTAAAGAACATCTCTACGGATTACTTATTTGGGGACATCGGGTTTGTGCCTTTCGTAAGGGTATGTGCTTCAGAGGACATTTGAATTCGATCCGCCAACTCGGTCTGTTGTGTTGTGAAACCTGAGACACTGGTGTTACCAACGCAACAATTTTTTTTTTATTATTTCTCCACAAGTAAGGCTATAATGCTACTAAAATGCAACTGTTTATTGCAAGTGGAATAGTATGCCAAAAAAGAAAAAGAAAAAAGAAAGAACATGATTCAGGAAGACAGAAGATAGCATGTTGCATGTAAAGGTGACAGGAAAGTGAGAAATCCGAAGAAGTTCGAGAAAAGAATTTCATAGAATAGAACTTACGGTTACATCTAGCTGTTTCAAAAGTAAAACGATGCGACATATTTGCCAATTTGGTGTTACGCTTAAATTCATGTTTATATTAATTTAGATCTAAATTCTGTTAAGAAATGCAAATCAGAAATCCAAGTCAGATTACTGTGTGCGGACGTAGTAGAGAACAGGTCACCTGACTCGTTAGCTTATTTACTAACCAATCAGTGACTAGGCTATCAAAACATATACGGGAAATAGAAATCTAAGTTCGCACGAAGGCGTAAATACGAGGAAATTGCCTAACCCCGGTCAGTCGCCACTGGACAGCTAATTCTCGTAAACAAACTCGAGGCTACTCAGAAAGCCAAGACATTTTCAATATTATCACGCCAGATCATTCAAAGACACTTTTCTTCTCAGTATTCAGGGAACATTCACCCGAAGGACTTCTAACTTCAATGTGAGTAAACACTTTTTTACACGCATCCTCAAACTCACAGACTGTTGTTATTTTGTCTACGAAGAATTCTTTCTTTGCGGGGAAATAAATAAACAAAGAACACTTCTAAATTATTGAAACTGACATAATATTTGCGACAGAAACTAACTTGACTCCAAAAAAAGAGAGTCTTTCAGCAAAACATATTTTTATATGTGGTCTCAGCAATCTACATACCTAACCTTAATTCACTATTTAAATAGTTGATGCTGTTTATGTATTCTTTTGCAATTAAACTTACTGAGCCTTTGACCTTAGAGTGTATCTGATTATATAAAAGAAAAAAAAAGTTCTTTTTTTTATGCTTGGGTGCCTTGGGGATTGACTTTTTGTAGCAGATACCGGCCATCTTTTCATATCCGCAAAACACCAGACAGTAATCAATTCTAACACTTCACTTAGAGCTCTTTCTTTTGTTCGCGGCTTTAAGAAAACGCAAGTTTAAATCAAACTAAGTTCTAGTTTTCAACAGTGGTCCCACTATAAAATGTGTACTTTAATAATAGATAGATAGATAGATAGATAGATAGATAGATAGATCGATCTAAGATTTTTTAAACAGTGAAATTAATATCTACCAACTTAGAGATCGAAAGTCTTATTGACTAGATCAAACAAAGATCTAATTTACAACGGTGGTCCCACTACAAGACGCGTACCAATGATATATATATATATATATATATATATATATATATATATATATATATATAGAGAGAGAGAGAGAGAGAGAGAGAGAGAGTGATAGAGAGATAGACTGAGAGATCCGATATTATTTTTAAATAGTGAAATTAATATCTACTTATGTCTTATTGACTAGTTCAAACAAAGATCTAGTTTACAACAGTGATCCCACTACACGGTACTTATTTTAAAGATAGATAGATAGATAGATAGATAGATAGATAGATAGATAGATAGATCCGATATTTCTTCAACGGTGAAATTGAATGCTACTGGCTTGAGATCGAAAGTCTTATTGACTAGATCAAACAAAGATCTAATTTACAACGGTGGTCCCACTACATGATATCTATATATATATATATATATATATATATATATATATATATATATATATATATATAGAGAGAGAGAGAGAGAGACTGGGGAGATCCGATATTATTTTTAAATAGTGAAATTAATATCTACTTATGTCTTATTGACTAGTTCAAACAAAGACCTAGTTTACAACAGTGATCCCTCTACACGGTACTTATTTTAAAGATAGATAGATAGATAGATAGATAGATAGATAGATAGATAGATAGATAGATCTGATATTTTTTCAACGGTGAAATTGAATGCTACTGGCTTAGAGATCGAAAGTCTTATTAATAGATCAAACTAAGATTAAGTTTACAACAGTCGTCCCACCACAAGACACCTACCCTGATGATAGATAGATACAGATCCATCGATCTGAAATGATTTTTAAATAGAGAAATTGTATCTATCGGAGTCTTGATCAATAGTCTTATTAAAGACAATTTGTCTCTCGAGAGAGAAATCGATACCCTATTCCCTTTTTAATAGGATAAAACACCTTTGTGCCAAGCGTAATTTCCCCTTACGTTAAATGAAAGTTCAATTAAAATTACTTAAGTCATTCACATCGTTGCGACAAATTGAAGTCTGTATTTGCTAACTTTACCTGGAAAATGTTGCAAAGACAAATGTGCATATCTTAAATAGGTTAGATTCAAATCTCTTTGTAGTAATAGCTTACTGTAATTGAATGGTAAAGCCCGCTTGGCCTGAAAGTGGTTTCTGAGATTAAAGGTGGAATTTCGGTTCAATTCCTGTAGAGCCCCACATTTTCTTTAATAACTTACAATCTCTAAACCAGTAGATAGTCATTTCTTTGCTTAAAACAGGAATATCTTCTGAAATAGGTCTACGCACTAAAGTATGGTAATAGGAAATAAAGTCGCATAAAAAATTAATTGCTTAAAAACAGAGTTTCTTATTATTATTATATATGCCGAGTCACTTCAGGATGTTGGCTATCATGGCTCTCCACAATTTCCTGTCTTTTGGAGATCTTAATAAAGTTTGTCTTTTTGTTATCTATCCTATGCACAGTCCTGAAAACCATTAAAAACAATTACACTAAGTGTGTTATCCGTTGTTTTCCTCTGTCCCTTATGCCTCCAGTCTCTCCTGTAAATATCAAATCTTTGATGGCTTCCTTTCGTATTACCTGCCCTAGAAATTTAACTGTCGCTTTCTGATATTAACTGTCTTTTTTCTTTCCATTTTCTCTAAATCTTCGTCTTTGCTCACATGTACGATCCATGGTATTCTCAGCGTCCTTCCATAGAACGTCATTTCTGTTACTTGAAGCCTTGTTTTCATCTGTGTCGAGATTGCCCAACATTCACCGCCATATTGGAAGACTGATATTACGTAACTTGCTTCTCAATACTTTGCTTCATTAGAATTTTTCGGATAAATATCTCTTGTTACTTGCTCGGAAATTTGCAACTGAAATGCCTAGAATTTCCTCTCGTTATTTTAACACCCACCGTAAACTGTCACATAAATTCTAATTCTTCTGTGTTTTTTTAGGGCGCTAGTGATCAGGGCTATCCGTAATTTCATGTAGTTTGTAGGAATGTCACTTGCCCTTTTCCGATGTTAAGTAAAAGTATCCTTTTTGTTTCTCTTTAAAACT
Source organism: Acanthosepion pharaonis (assembly GCA_903632075.3). NCBI lineage: Eukaryota > Metazoa > Mollusca > Cephalopoda > Sepiida > Sepiidae > Acanthosepion > Acanthosepion pharaonis. The sequence continues at coordinate 30,809 of CAHIKZ030004663.1, forward strand.
CTATCGTTGCTCGGCCAAAGTCAGAATCCTTCTGTAGAACTAAATTTCTGTTGCCTCAAGTCTCTTCATCTGTGAAGAGATTGTCCAGCATTCACTGCCATATAAGAGGACTGATATTACGTAACAGTTGAATACACTTTTCTTTGTTTCTAAACTAAATTTTCCTGTTTCCTAATATTTTGCTTAGCTTTTGAAAGGCAACTTTCGCTATCCCTATGAACCTTCGGATTTCATTGTCGCACTTTCAGTCCTCTGTTAAAACACTTCCAATATATTTGTTTGTTTATTTTTATTTTTATTTATTTATTTTTGTTTAACGACACATCAACACATTATGGGTCATTTAATGCCGAAATCTAATTTTCTTGGTAACATTTGTATTTTCTTTTAAAAAATGTATTACTGGCAATTTTCTTTTACAAAAATATGTTGCTTGCAATTTTTTTCTTACAAAAATGTATTGCTGGTAACACTTTTTCCCCATTATAAATACGGATTGCTCGTAATCATTTTTTTCTTGACAAAAATGTATTGCTGGTAACACTTTTTTTCATTATAAGTATTGCTCGGAATAATTTTTTCTTCATAAAAATCTACTGCTGGTAACACTTTTTATTCATTATATATATGTATTGCCCGTAATAATTTTTTTCCTTGACAAAAATTTATTGCTGCTAAAATTACTTTTACAGAAACATATTGCTGATGATCTTTTTTTGCTATGAAATATATTGCTTTTACCTTCACTATAAAAATGTATGTCTATATTTTCATAATGTTTTGACCCCAGTTTGCGGGTTAACTATTTGCCCATAGCTGGGACCCTAACAGGTTCTACCACACTGGGTCAAGGTGGACCCGGGAACAGCAGCTATTAAGAGGTGGTTTCACTCCCCTCAAAACTTCCCGATCAAAGGTCTTGTAGTTTATCGTAATATGCAGGACAACCCAGATATTTAAATTGTTGTATAGCGACTCGGAATGAAGAATCTGAGAGCCGAGTTCGAATTCCAGTCGAATCCATTACATTCACTTACGTGCTAATACCCTTGGGAAAGGTATAAATCCTCTTCTCCCCCCACCCCAGTCATGGGTATATAGCAGGACAGACAGGGTTCTATAACAGCAGATAGCAACTGGTCTACCGCTTGAATGTCAATCTACTGCGGGAAAAATATCTGCCTCGTCAGTCATGTATCGAAAGATATATGGTCGTCTACATGTGTATCATAACTGATTGATTGGAAAAATATTAATCATATCAAATAATAATAATAATATCGAAAGATATATGATCGTCTATTGAGAAATCGGAGAGCCAGTTCGAATTCCATTCACCGCATTCACTTACGTGCTAATGCTCTTGGGAAATGAATCTTCTTCCCCCCCTCCGTACCCCAGTTATGGATTGCAGGACAGACTGGGTTCTATATATTGGTCTATAGAAATGTCAAATCTGCCTCGTAATCGAAAATAATGATCGTCTATATATCACGCAATAACTGAACTTATATAATCATGCATATAAATAATAAAATAATCAGAAAAAAATAGATACATATCAAATTAGTATCTAGGACGAGAGAGCTTGGTGTTTAAGGTAGTCCAATGTTTCCTATCTTCTGAGTTGTTTAAGTCCCAAAGTAAAACTAAACATGTTTAAATGATATTTTTTTAATGCGGAGCCATTCGAAACTGGGAATCTGTGTAGTACAACTTTAACATGATAAAACGCCGGGCTAGTTAAAACTATTTAGTCAATATCTCTATATTGATTTCGTTCCTATTATTTTATGTGAGGTCGAACTATTTCTGGCTAGGATTGGGGAATAAGAAAAATTCTTTTTAACTCTCTCTCTCTCTCCTCTCTCTCTCTCTCTCTCTCTCTCTCTCTCTCTCTCTCTCTCTCGCTCGCAATAAGGTTAACTAATGACGTCATTTAATTTCCTCCTTTTTCGTCCCTGCTTTCTTGTACCTGGCAGGACTTGGACAGACGTCAATAAAGTTAATAAATAAGTCATACGTCGCCAGGTGTCGCTATGAACCGCCTAATTCTGATTGCCTTAAAGCGGATGGGGAAAATTATTACCCTACCTCATCCGCAGCAAGACAATTCCCGCCGGAAATCAGTCGTACTTATTTAATCAATATCCCTTGGTTCAAAGAAATATTCAGGTGCGATAGGGGTGCCAATGTCACACCTTTGAACGGCCCGAACGAAATATTGGGTTACACAATTCATCTTGAAGATGATTTACGTTCCACATGGGAATTGATTTCTCAGATCAAAAGGAAGGCACGACGGGAATTAAGATGCCCGCTTGCACTTTTTCTTTTCCGCCATTTTGGAGAGCGAAGGCAAAAATAGACGAGAATGAGGCTAGGTTTCCATAGAGAATGCTTTGGCAGTGCTGATTAATAAATTTCCGCATGTTCTTCGGCAAACCAAATTCCGAGCACTTTCCTGTTGAGCTCGTTTGCGATTTGATTGACACGCTGAGCTCCCCACCACCCCACCAAAAAAATTTAGAAGAATTTGCGGAAAGTCTTCGGAGCATTAATATTTTCAAAAACGTTTAGTTTACAGCAATGCCGTATATTAATCAAATGCATCTTCATTTCTTGCAATCGCAATTTTCTCTTTTCTTGAATCCTGTCTTTTTTATTGTCCTTTCTCCTCACTAATGTCTTCTCGTTGTCCTTCGCTCCCAGTGACTATTTGCGTCTTAGCACCATTATCGGCTTGCTTGGGGTGAAATAATTAAAATAAAATATCTATCTGTAAAAGAAAGAAAATATATTAGAGGAAATGTCGGTAAGAAGATGGTGCTAGGTCAATTCTTTCTCTGGAGAACAAATTGCTTGTTTCAATATATTATACCTGACTGCCGGTATCCCAGAATACCTTTCTACAAGGGTGGATAGGTAATCCCTGTTGCAGATTCCTGCTACGACACATGTTTGTGTTTCTTCATGACTTACAGAGGGAACCTTCTGATAAAAAAACCCAAAAAAACATGGCACATGGCACAGTGGATAAAGGCGTTGGTTAGATCCAGTGACAGGACCCAAAGAGTTGTGAGTTCAATACCTGGTTAATGCAGTGGAGAACTTGGAGGGGGGAATTAACAGGTGATAACTGATAACTGACATCCATTAAATATGGCACGTGGAACTCGAGCGAAATAAAGGGTTGTTCGACATTCCAACCATCTGAAGAAGGCCGGAGTGTACAACGGCGAAAATAAAATGGTTCAAAGATTCGACAATTCCGAATAATGTAAAATCTGAATAACTCTCATCCAGAAATATAGTGTACTGAAAAAGGGCATACAAACGAAACGTTGTAATAAATATGGCGACAAATACGAGGGCAATAGTCAGAATAATGTAAATAGTGCACATAATACGTCATCTCAGAAATATAGACAGATAGTGAAAAAAATTTAATTATATTTTTTAGAGGGAGACCCCAGTTTGAACAAGGACCGAACAATCAAAGCCACAATCATGATGACAATTATCGACAGTACCCGACAAGTTTCGTCTGCCACTTTCCGTTCAGAACGACTGGCTCACCTCGTGGTATTGTTTACAGGTGCAGCTTTCAGAATACCGCACACTGGGATCGTCTCTCGCAGGCCGATATTATCTTGGCAAATCGAGCCTGCTAAGTTTTGAGCTCGACTCTCATGGCCTGTAAGCGACACGCGCTTCGATGAGCGTTATTCGAAACGATCTCTTGGTAACTGTACTTTTACACCGACCCATGGTACCGGAAGGAAATACGTAATCGTGCCTTTAATAAAGACCGGCTGCTCCTCTGACACGTGAAGTTTCGATATAACTACGATCGACGGCCTTCGAACAGTTCAGTCTATCCATCAACAAGAGCTATTTTTTTTTTATCTATATATATTATCTCATATATTGAGGATCGTGACAACGTAAAAGTTTATATAGGATGTACAAGACACGAGTTCAAAAACGCTTTAACCAACATCAAAGTTCTTTTAGGAGAAATAAATACCGAAATCAGACGTTCATTTCGAAATATTTCTGGCACCTAAAAGAAACCAATAAAACACCTACAGTAAAATGGAAATTATTAAGAAAAGCTAGAATATGTAGGTCATTAAATAAACCCATGTTTTTTATGCATACATGAGAAACTATATATTACTAGGTTTATAAAAAATAAAAATTTACTAAATCAAAGTAATGAAATAGCTATTCTTTGCCGACATTGTCAAAAAGTTTTCTTAAATAATATTTAATAAAAAAGGGAGCTGTAATATACATACTTATATTTGATATTTCATAATACAGTGTAACCCGGATATAAGAGAGTTGCCGGGACCGGAGAAGAATTCTCTTATATCCGGGTTTCTCTTATATCCGGGTTTGGTCTATTTTATATACATTAACACAGGCTCTAATTTGGGACCAGATAAAATCTCTCTTATATCCGGGTTTATCTTATATCCGGGTCTCTTATGTCCGGGTTACACTGTAGTAGTAATATACATACTTATATCTGATATTTAATAATAGTTCCATTTATTTGTTTTAAAATGAAATTTAATCTATTAGTAATTAAAAGTAAAAATAATATTGTAAAATTGTAGTTCAATACAACGTTTTCTAATCCAAACACTCCTTTTAAAAAGAATCTTTATGTATACAAGTATAAATTTAATGGATAAAAATACCAAAAACTTTTTGTCGTTTATAAAAAAAACAAAAAGAATTGGTGAAAAATGCATCCCTACCCTACCTCGATATAAACACTTTAGGAACGTAACTAAAATTTGATAAAATAGTTGATAATAAAAAAGAACACGCTACGGCTCCTGTCTAAATGACTGGATTTCTCTGTATCCTTGGAAACAAATTGTATGTGCTTTTAAAACTCAGTAAATTTCAAAATAAGTTATTTCAAAATTTACTTGTAAATGAAACAGAACTAGTGTTAAAATTTAATTAAATAATTGAATTTGAAGTTGTTAGATTCTGTTTTTGAAACGTGGTAATTCTTGAGTAGCAGAAGGAACCATAATTTATAATAATTTATAATAGTTCTTTATATATATATATATATATATATATATATATATATATATATATTGATATTGCGTAGAAGAGACTCCAGAGAGGATGCGTTCTCTATCATTTAACTTCTACAATTACAGGGTTAAAAGTTAACTCTCCCTATAATAAAAAAAACAATATAGGCAAAATATAAATGCGGATTAAACAGGCATTTATTTATTTGAAAAAAATTAATAATTATTAATTATAATAATTAATTTTGTTTTGTCATTATTAGTTAATTTGTTTAATAAATTCATTTCGTTTTTTGCCTTGAAAAAGTCCACATTGAATGAAACGCGTCGGCTACCATTACAGTTTTTCTTATATATATATATATATATATATATATATATATATATATATATATATATATATATATATACAAATATATTATTGGTGTATACGGAATAAATTCCAATAAACAAAAATTACTATTCTTAAAAGAGTGCTCAATAGAGGAATATAATTTATATTTAAAAATTATAACATAAATCTGTTATAAAATCACTACAAAAATAACTATTTTGTTTCAACACTTTTGGTGTCTTATCAAGTGATGATGTTGAATGTAGATTGTCGAACGTACAATTCTACAATCTCTCTCTCTCTCTCTATATATATATATATATATATATATAGGTTGTGAAAGTACAATCTATATATATATATATATATATATATATAGAGAGAGAGAGAAGAAAAGAGAGAAAGAAAGTGAGAGAGAGATTGTAGAATTGTACGTTCTACAATCTATATTCAACATCATCATTTGATAAGACACCAAAGGTGTTGAAACAAAATAATATTTTCATAGTGATTTTATAACATATTTGTTATAATTTTTAATACATAATTATATTCCTTCTACTCAGTATTGAGAACTCTTTTAAGAATAATAATTTTGATTAGTGAAATTTACTCCGTATACAATCCTTGTATATATATATATATATATATATATATATATATATATATATATATATATCGTGATCGAGTGTAAAACAGCCCATAGAGACTTTCTGACTTTTAAGCGTCATCGAAAGACAAATAATTATGATACTGTGCTGGTTGTCATGTAGAAAGATAGAGAGATAGATATCAGTGGACACTGTCCAAAGGCTCTCTGGAAAAGTTGTTAATATTAATATTCACTGTTCCGAATGTTTCCCTTCATTTCCAATCAGCTTTTCTAGTGTTTTTTTCCGTTCCTCGCGCTCAGATAATACTATAATAATTTCTATACTGGCACAGTTCTCTGGAAAAGTCTAGATAAATATTAACTCTGAACAATTCAAGAAAGCGGAAATTAGTAACTCATTGAAAGAAATTTTGAAAAAGATGAATTCATGTTTGTTCACTTCTTGTTCGAAGCCACTTCACCAGAATCAGGTTCTTAGAGATTTAAGCGATTTCCGATTCAACCTAGATCCATGCCCCCATGTGAAGGTCTCTTTTCGTTAATGTCCAGGTTTATTGTCCTAGATAAACTTTTTATTTTATTTTCATGATACTTGCAGAGGATTCGGGTTGTTCGTGCTGGCGCTCCTTTCAGAAAACCATAACTGCTTACGTCCGTTAGGGCTCTTGAACCTAATATATATATATATATATATATATATATATATATATATATATATGATTCATTTTTTAAATTTATAACATAAATGTTATAAAATCACTACAAAAATAGGCATTTTGTTTCAACACCCTCGGTGTCTTATCAAGTGATGATGTTGAATCACATGATAAGACACCGAGGGAATGAAACAAAATGGCTATTTTTTTATGATTTTATAACATATTTATCATTATAATTTTATAAAATAATTATATCTGCTCTACTTTGTATTGAGCACTCTTTTAAGAATAGTAATTTTTGGTTATTGGAATTCATTCCGTATATACCAATTATATATATATATATATATATATATATATATATATATGCGCGTGTGTGTGTGTGTGTGTGTTTGTGTGTGTGTGTATTTAGGCAGTATATCTTCATTCAAGCATGTTTGCTTGAATAATCCAGGCATATTATACCTATTTTTATTTCAATCCTCTCAAATTCACGGATCAATTTCTTAGTACTGTTACAAAACTGATTAAGAAAGACGCCGTAGTTTTAGTTATTTCTTTTAATTTCCCAAGTACTTTCAATCTCATACAAGATCATCTTCAAGAATGAATTGCTATGACAAAATATAATGAAATTGATAATTGTGATTGTTTTGTAAATGCGCATGAAACGCGCTCTGTTATAGTCAATTTAAAAATTAAGGTTAAGAATATGTAACGCATGTAACTTATATGCAATTTATATTTTTTATTATTAATGTTTTAAAATACTCAACCTGCAATTTTGTGTATGTATAAAATTTCAGCTAGAATATATCTGTAAAAAGGACAATATGAATAAGGAATAAATCACATACTAAAATGATTTAAACAATAATTTGCATTGGAAACAAATTTTCAAGAAAATCATTTACCCAATTTCGCTTATTATACTTTGAATTGTATCATTTGTCCTGCTGCATAGCGTTTTCGGAGAACTTAATTAATATTTATGAGCGTTCTTAATCTAAACATTTTGAAAAACCAATAACATTTTTGTATATAAATACTTGTTACAAAATAAATAATTTCAGCTGCCTTGATAACATCCCTCAGAGGATGAAAGCGTCAGCTAAGATAAAATTTGCTTTCCTTTTTTTATCTTTATTTAAAAAAAAATAAAGAGTTAGGAAATCAATTGTCCGAAATCAACAAAAGATATCGAAAAGTTACAACCAAGGTAGTGGAATCGGATGATTTTCTAATTATATACATATATATATATATATATATATATATATATATATATATATATATGAAGAAATATAGACTTTAGATGTGCTATATTTATGGGATAAAGTGCTCAATATCAGAGACAGAGCGTGTGTAAATATAAAAGTGAACATAGAAGTCAACACTTAGAGGCGACAGTCTGTTTCCTGGTAGACGCAATCGTCAGGCCACATGGTGAACCAGTGTTGACTTCTGTGTTACCATATATATATATATATATATATATATATATATATATATATATATATATATATATATATGACAAAAAGTTGAAAATGCAACTGGAGTCTTTAAGAAATATATATATATATATATATATATATATATATATAATCTTTACCAGTTTTACAATTCTATGAATTTCAAAGTTTAACTCAAATGAGATGGAGAGATGTATATGCGATTATGACATGATATGTCTCGCATCTAATGCGGGATACAAGACATATCATGGTATGTTTTCCAATATATTTTTACCCATGTAGGGTATAGATTGAAAATCTTACATTCACATATATATATATATATATATATATATATATATATATATATATATGTCTGTGTGTATGTGTGTATGTTGGTGCTGAAACATATATATATATATATTAAGCATTCATGACTTCAGTTGTATTCGCTACGTTGGTTTCAACCTTACGGTATCCTCAGGCGATTTTTATCAAATGACCTCTTAACGCTTTATTTTTTTTTTTAAACTATTGAACGCTTTTTGATTGTTTACAAAAATAAAACAACATTGGGTATAATAGAAAATAAAATAATAAAATAGAGATGAGGATGATATAGAAGAAGAAGACGAAGAAGAAGAAGAAGAAGGAGAAGAAGAAGAAGAAGAAAAGTTATTGTAAATGTATCGGTGGAGAGGTTTGAAAGGTACCTTACTTTTATTTATTTAGCAGCCTCATATGTGCTTAAGAGGAAGTTTCTAACATGTAAGCAAGTATTTAAGACTTCAGATTTCTGGTTTAATATATATTTAATATATATATATATATATATATATATATATATATATGTGTGTGTGTGTGTGTGTGTGTGTGTGTGTGTGTGTGTGTGTTTGTGTACTTTTTTACTTTCTACAGTTTTTGATAATGGTCATCTCTAAACGGACGTACTATACAAATATATTTAATATATGAACCCAAAATTAACGAAATAATGAGTATTACTGGAAAAATAAAGTGAAAATAATTAATGATTTTCCCTTGGTATTTAGTCAAACGTGCATATTTTATTCACATTTCAATATACGAATACCTTATTTAATGTTGTTCTTTTCCTTCTCTAACATCAGCCGTAAAGATGCAATCGTTCAAATGACATGAAAATGCTAGGCAAGAAATGCTACCGCGTCTTTGGTAGGTGCCTGACTACGCACATGACGTACGTCGTATCACAGATAGTGCGCATATTAGAAATTTAAGTTTTGTGAAATTGGTTTTAAAATCTACATTCCTTTGAAAAACTTGTTCGAATTTTGATAAATCATTTTTTTTATTGTTCAAAATGAATCTTTTTTTAATTTCGTTTAAAATGTCGATACTCAGATATTCACATTTTAAATGATGTCAGTTTTGAGGGACACAGTTGCAGAAAAACAAAAACAAAAACAGACCAGTTCTCACTCCTCTTTCTTCAGAGTACCTTCTAGAGAAAAAAAAACAGATATTAAGAACGGGGAAACGTAATCTTAAATATCGAAGATAAAATAAACACATATATTGATTATATACCTACATTATGCCCCCATGGCTACTGGCTTATTTAAAAGACTACCTTAAAAGCCGCCTTATTGAACAGCATTTAAGCTAGCTCATGCGAAGGACTCTTGATTGGGCCTTTGGCTTGTTCAGGTGTTTGAGAGTCCCTATGTCTTTGCATATTGCTATGGGATCTTACCTATAATAATAATATTAATGGACTACTCCATACTTAATAAATACTGCACCTCAGGAGTAGGAAAGGGAGTCAGTTGAGTCAGGAGCCCTGAACCCGTTTATACGGGTTCAAATGGGCTATTTTTTGGCCGAGCCTAATGGCTCGGAAATGCCCACGTTAAAAAGGCCTTGTGCCACATGACACCCTCGTGGGGAGGGTGACTGAATATCGTCAGTTGAGTCAGTGTTTTCTGAGCGACTGTTCGGTTAAACTCTCTTCCTACGGACGGGAGGAACCCGAATGAGGCTCTTTCGGGGAGGTGAACCGACCCTGAACCCATTTATACGGGTTCAATGGGCATATTTTTGGCCGAGCCCACAGGCTCGGAGTGCCCACATTAATAAGGCCTTGTGCCACATGACACCCTCGTGGGGGGTGACTGAATATCGTCAGTAGAGTCAGTCAGTAGTTCGAATGGAGTCAGTAGTTCAAGTCGAGTCAAGAGTTGAGTCAGTCAATAGTTCAAGTCGAGTCAGTAGTTCAAGTCGAGTCAGAGGCAGTCCGAAACAGAGTCGCGTTCAGACATTTACTGCAAGACATTGGAATAGTGATACTGGTTGAGACTACATTGTTCTCTCTACTAAACCTGATTGTTCGTACTAACACTTTCTACCTTTCTCTATATATTCCTGTTTGTAATATATCTGTGTTATTCCATACCTGTGTTCGAGTTCTTCTTTATTGGTTCTACGTTGGACTATCACCCGGGGTACAAGGAACCGGACCATAACCAATATCCTCAGCATTGGAAGTTCTCCTGGCTGCAGTTTGATTTGGGTTTTGGTTTGGACGAGACCTTCTTTAACTCGCTGCAGCCTTGGCTCTTTTGATTGCAATCTGGTCTTCTGTTGGCGGAGATTTCTTTTATGACGAGGCATACAGCTGCCATATGCGATGAGCAACAACAAACTACAGAAATCAAAACTGATTGCTGCATTTAAGTATTGCATTAATATTTAAGCCACCCTTTTTAATGTTCAACGATCATTCTTCTGCTGCCACTTAATTTAAATACAATTTGATGAACGTAGGTCCTAACTTTCCGTACAAACAATTATTTTTATTTCATGGCTGACTTTCGCTGGATTTCGCAATTAATTTCGGTTATTTCTCAATTTATTTTCAAGTTATAAAAATGTCTTATCGTATAAAAAAATTCGTCGCAAAAAATCACGTAAAAAAAAATCGTCGAAATAAATCTAAGTAATGAAAACTTGGGAATCCAAAATTTCTGGCACCTGAGCTATTGAAAGTTAAAGAGTTGTGTCCCTTTAATTGAAAAAGTGTGACAGAGTGACACACTGACATACGCATTTAATATATGAAATACATAGTAAAACAACTGTTACTCTAAATAGAGTTAAGACTGGGAAATCACTTTTTTTCTTTTTTTTTTTTTTTTGTTCTCAGCCTCATATCAGGATACACTAATTCTTCTCTTGAAAAAGATAGGTTAAATAAATCTATTGTCATGGAACACAGCTGGGTTTAGAACTCGCTCAATCATGTGCATGAAATTGTAAAATTCAATAATAATAATAATAATAATATTAATATATTGGCTGATTATATACTTTTTCCTTTCGTTCACAGATGGCTGCATGTGGAATCTTACGGTGATTACCCGGCCAGTTTCTGTATGACGAATTTTTTTAAAGTGAGAATTTTACTTTTTAGGGTCCTGTATTGAACATGTCTTTAAACATTTAGTCGAAGTCATTCTAGATTCGCCTGTTTTTTTTTTTTTGTTTTTTTTGTTTTTTTTAAGTATTTCACCCCTAGCAAGGCGGGAAGCCACTAGCACGCAAGGGCTTACAGAGGATTTGGCGCGAGAGCAGATAGGAATGAGAGACAAGAGGATGAGGAGAAGGATAGTGGATAGATCAAGGCTACTGGAGATGTCGATTGACATTACATTTGAATAGTTGGAGATTATAGCTATCAGGGAATCAGGAGTAGGGAAGGGAGTTGTATATGAATTGGGTGAACCTTTACACAATTAATTTTTTTCATGAATATAAATATAAACGCTGATGTTGAATGGAACGGATTTTTTTTTTTATTATTGGTCAAAGAAAGCGATGTCGGATTTTAAAGGAAAGTCTTGATTGTTTATTTCATTATCCATTATTCTTAATTTTTTCTTTGTTTATTGTATTTGTTACGTTATTATGCATTTTCATTATTTAATATACATATTTGTATAATCTTTTATACATATTTGTTTATTTTTAAGATAAGCCGTTGTATACAACAATTTTCTTATTTTAAAATAAGTGTTGCTTAACAAGTGTAATTTATTAAGCCTTTGAGTCCTGCATTCTTGAACTATTTTAACTCTTCTACCTGAGCCCCTAAGATAAAATTCGTGAAATAACTGGTATATAAAATTAGCGAAATAACTGGTATATAAAATTCGTGAAATAATTGGTATATAGTAGTTTCATGGTAGATATAAAAATAGTTACAAGAGTTTACTCACCGGTTGAACGGTGGCTGGGCATAAAATCATTTTTCTCTATCACCGATAAAACTGTGGTCAGCTCTCAAAGAGTTAAGATTATCTTTCTAAGATTTAACATAATGCATTTTATTTATTAAATTAATTATACAGTGCCATGAATAATTTCTAATCTGTTTATATTTAAGCGTAACCTTTCTCTGTTTTTTTTTTTTTTTTTTACGAAAGTGGTCCTAATTTTCGTAATTGGAGGAAAGCATTTAGAATTGTAACGTTTATTTTGTTTATCTTTTGAGTACTGACTCATTATCGCCGATTACTTTATCTATTATTCATATTCTTTTAACAACATTTGGTATGAATTTTATTCTTTTACACTTTCTCATTTGTTAATTTTAAGGTAATGCAATTCCAAATTTGTTGGAAAGAGTTCCCAGTTATATCGTTATTTTGTTTCGTTTAAGTCAATTCGTTCTATTAGTTATCTTTCAAATATTTGAAAAACAACAACAACAACCACAACAACAACAACAATAATAATAACAACAACATATATATTTGATATAAAAGTATATATTGCAATATATTTGGAAGATTTGATGACAAACTGTTTACTTCGATATTCAATGTAAAATGTATGTTTTTATGCGTCTAGCAGGCAGTTGACAGCGGTACTACCTTTGTTGCTCGGCTGCTGCCCTTATTATTAAGATGGACGAGCAACTCTGGCTTTCACCCATCCCTAAATGACTCGTGTGCTGGCTCCACACCCCTGAAAAACCTTTTCAGCAGGCGGGTTAAACCACGTGAAGGAGTATTGTTTGAACTGCACTACTAGGCGGATGATTTGCGCAAGCGAACAACGGCTGGAGAATGGATTCAACAACCAAGTGCACAAATCAAAGGCGATCCGCATCATATTAATGGTTTTAACTTGGAGAGGAGATGGGCGCCTCCAAGTTATCTACAAGCAGACCGAAAGGATTATGAAGCAAGGCAAGCAAAAATATAACTATGCCAGATCGGTCGATCTAGATGAGTCTAACTTCGATAAAAAAAAAAAAAAACCCTTATATTCTTTACGGCTAGTTGTAGCTCCTGTGGCGATCATCGACAAACAGATGTTTTGGCGGAGAGAAAGTAACAGCTTCATGGAAGGTCATCCTGTATGGCAATGGGAAGGTGTATTGCTCGGAGAACCGTAATACATCTCTATTAACGGCGCTCATAGATGTCATTAGCCATGGAAAGTTTCAAATGAGAGTTCCTAAAAATTTAAGCTCATACCTCATCGCCCGTCGCGAGGTTAAAAAAAAAGACGCTTCCTGGCATGGTATGCAGTCGCAAAGTCAGCTGCCGTGTTAAAAACAAATCTACTGATGTTTTTAAAAAAAGACCCACATGTCTATACGTTCAACATCAGAACACTCTCCAACGGTGATTGGCGAAATCGCTGCCGCGCCCGTAAATTACAACCAAGATACCCTTAGTGTCCAAGAACACCGTCTCTAGATACAGAAACAAGGGCAAGATAAATCTATTCACAGTCAATATTCTGCCCGTACCAGACAAGCTGATGTAGACAAAAAATGTACCCATCAGTGGCTATGTATTGCAGGGTTAAACGTTGAATCTGAAGGTTTTATTCTTGCTCCACAGTACCTGTTAAGGAGTCCACCCCTTTTTCATACAAGTGGACTCGCCCAGTGTGTACTTCTGCCGGTGAATACCCAGAGAGTGTTACAGTCAGTCAGTGGTACAGTGAGAGAGTAAGAGGGTGAGGTAACCGCTTTGTAGGAGTCACAGTTGCGAGCACGTAGACTCAGAAGGAAGTCATACTTCGATACTGAATTTCCCAGACTGTATATATATTATTATTGCTACTAACCGCATATCTGGATCTACTAACCGTATTACCAATTGTATTATTACTGTTAGACATTTTGACGGTCGTCTTTGAGTATAGAATCCAGATGTTAGCAGTGAATATTTCGGAGACAGTAGGAAAGCGTAGTTCAGGTTCGCAGTGGATATCGCAGCAAAGTAGCAGAGCGTAGTTATTCCTTATTCATCTTCGCCTGACAAGTTGGTACAGGTCATTCCGGTAGGATAAACAAAGATGGCCGCCTTTATACACGACGGATACAATGTTCTGCGGCTTCTGATTGGTTAATCTTCTATTGGTAGACTATAAAGGGAATTAAGTCATTTTGACTAACTCACTAGTTACATGCATGTATACACAAAAAACTGTAACAATTACGTCAATACATTTATTTGCTATATTTCATTCCTGTGTTTGTCATTCATTTGAGACTGGATTTCATCCCGGAATTCACAACAGTACCAATGCTTTCTAAGCAGAAATTAAGATACTGAAAAATTGTGTTAGCCCAAAATATAGATTCTGTGATAAAAATCAACCATTTTGTATCAGGTTGCACAGTATTAGCTGCTATTGAATATAAAACCCGGTTTGGCAGTGTGAACCAATAACTTCAATGGAAAATCTGCAACTTTTACGGAAAGGAAATTGCAAGAAACTGGTATGAACACTGACCATGTTACAGACATAAGACCTGTAACAATTTTATGAGACTGCACAATACACACAGACAGAACAATCGAATCTACACACCCAAACATCATGATCAGAGATTGCAATTGCAAAATGTGCCTTCTTACTGACATTGCAATCACTGCAGATTTTAATGTATCTTTCAAGATCATCAAAAAAACTAACAATATACAAAGAACTTGAAATTGTAATCTTAAAATAATAGTACATGAAAACATCAACAATTCCTGTTGTAGTTGGGGTCTTCGCTTTGATTGGGAAAGGTTCTAATAGACTCACTGAAGGGAATCATGGTAGACTCTAAGCCTTGAAGAAATACAAAAATTGTACTCAAAATTACAGCCCACATCTTGCGAAAGGCTTTATCTGTATAAAATAAGTGTGTTCTAAGGGTTTTTTGTTTGTTTTTTTTTTCCTCAAAATATGACCATAGAAATATGTCATGAAGCCATATTGAACCTTAGAGCTCTGGTTGGAACCTGGAAGCAAATGTGTATAAATCCAAGGAAATAATAAAATAATAATATGACTTTAAAAGTACGTATTTTAACGTATTTTTAGTCTAGTCAGACTTCTGCAAAAAGTATCTCTCAAGAGGTAACTCAATAAATCAAGAAAGATTTCAATGACTTATCTACTTGACCGACTCAAGAGTTTCGCGTCGAAAGAGCTAGTTATTGAATAAATCTATTGATCTGATAAGATCCCATATTTATACACTTGGGAACGATCTAATGCTTATTGTAACTTCCAAATTTGAAATTATTAACACGCTAGAGTTTCACAATGTTTTAATTTAGAACCAGTTAATATTTTATGAGCGTTTTGAAGTTTGAATATTATGAGATAATAGTTTTCTTGCATCTTGTATCAAATTTATGTATAGCCATGAACTATTTTTCCTATTTTTTCTTTTATGTTTAAGCTTATTCTATACCATGTTACATAACTCGAAAGCATTTTTTAAAAAATATCTTACAGATTAAGTATTGTTTGGATTTGTACCATGACCTGGATTTGAAAATTTAAAGTTATAAGGACCTAATTTACTACTAGAACACGAACCTATACATAATAAACAATATGGATTTCGTTTACGTAGGTAAACCGCTGAAGTGTTAATGGTTATTAATGTATTTGTCTGTCTGACTTTAGACAAGAAGGGTGGGGTTCGGATTGTGGGTTTAGATATCTCGAAAGTGTTTGACAGGTTTTGGAATGATAACTTAATCCAGTCGTTCTTACCAAATCAAGTATTAACGTTCATTTCGAACGGTCACGCTACTACACCATTTCATATTAATGCCGGCGTCCTGCCAAGGCTTTATACTGGGATCTCTCTTTGCTATCTTTATCGGGAACGTTCAGGATTTACACTACATTATTCGGAATATTCTCATCATCTTTGTCGCCATATTTATTACAACGTTTCGGCCGTTGTACGCTCCGTTGTACGTTGGAATGTCGAACTGAACCTTTATTTCGCTCACTAGGGTAGACTGTTCTAGTTCCTCGTGCCATGTTTAATGGATATCAGTTATCTCCTGTTAATTCCTTCTCAAAGTTCTCTACTGCCTTAACCGGGTATTGAACTCACACCCTTTGGGTCTTCTCACTGGATCTAACCAACGCTTTTATCCACTGTGCCATGTGTCCTGGAGCACTGTGGATAAATATGGCGACAAAGATGAGGACAATAATCTGAATAATATAAATAATGTACATAATATCTCAGAAATATAGACAGGTTCCGGATTTAACCAGACCCAACTGGATATGTTGATTACACAACTATTTACTCCAGTCTTAATACTAAGTCCGCTGTGCCCGACAAATAAATCTGGTAACCAGTCTCGAGAATGACCTCCAGTCAATTGTTAACACTAGCTTAAAATTGAAATATTAACACATCAAACAAAACCCTATCTTTTAATCATCACAGGGAATAATTTTGATTCTATACAAACATGGCTAATGCTAGCCTACAGGTGATCAATTATTTGCGCTCCTTTCGCGATACGTTTTCCCCTGACAGGAAACCAAACGCGAAATAAATTGCTAGGTTTGCTCTAGAAAGTTTTGTTCACTGTTCCGTGTTAGACAATTCATACCGTCAGAATCCATCTTGCCTATTTATAAATCTATCATTTGCCCGTGCATTGAATATTACTGCCATATCTGCCCTGGTGCTGCCGCTGTATATTACGAGATTCTCAACAAAATCCAAAGAACGGTCTTTGATGTAATTCGTCCTGACATCTCGACTTCTCACAGCCGTGATTTGGTTTCCCTCTGGGTAATTTTTTTTTCTATAAATATTTTCATGTCAATTGTTCTAATGGGCTCTCCTTCCCTGGAAGTCGGCAGCAAGAATTTAATCCTAGTACTGGATTGGAAAACTCGGTCTTATCGTTGGGCTGTAGAAATAGCTCGACATAACCGTACGTTTTCTCCTAATATTTTATTTTCTCGGATTTCTCGTCTGTGAACCCCTGTTCCGATTTCTTCCTTCCCTCTAGCATACGATCTTCAGATATTTAAATGCAACGTCAATCGTATTCATCCATCGTCCTGAAATCTGTTCTTTTATTGTCCTTTCTTCTCAGTAAAGTCATCTCATTTTTTCTCACTCCAAGTAACTCTTTGCATCTTAGTGACTTTATCGCCTTGCCTGGGGTGAACTAATAAAAAGATGCACTTAAGCAGTCTTCAAGTTGGGTGAAACTTTTAGTATGTAGTAGTATTGTCACTGGCATAAATGTCATTAAAAGAAATTCTGATTTTTGTTGCTTTGAGTATTATACATCTACTCTAAGGTTTTTTTGTTTGTTTGTTTTTTCCTCAAAATATGCTCATTGAAATATGTCATGAAGCCATATTTAACCTTAGAACTCTGGTTAGAACTCTGGTTAGAACTCAGAAGCAAATGTGTATAAATCCAAGGAAATAATAATATGACTTTAGAAGTACGTATTTTAACGTATTTTTAGTCAAATCGGACTTCTGCAAAAAATATCTCTCAAGAAATCAAGAAAGATGTCAATGACTTATCTACTTGGCCGACTCAAGAATTTCGCGTCGAAAGAGCTAGTTGTTTAATAAATCTATTGATCTGATAAGATCCCATATTTATACACTTCGAAACAATCTAATGCTTATTGTAACTTTCAAATTTGAAATTATTAACACGCTAGAGTTTCGCTAGTCTACTTCGTGATTATAACATTTTCGGTGGAAGGGTGCAACAAACACTGACACCATAAATTTCATTTTATTTATATTACTGTTTATTCAACATTCCAGATTACAAATATCAGAAAAAAATAAGTTATTAATATTTTTTTTTAAAACAGAAAATGAGATCGAGTTTTATGTTTAAATTCATTTCTGATTCATTCCTCTCCACAAAAAAAAAAAATATGCTCATAGGACATGATTTCTGTAAATGCTCCTGTTTCACTAGCAATTCCGTTAGCGTTAACCTGGACGCTGATCTTGAAAAGAACCTCCAATCAGTGGTTAACCGGGGCAGGAAATGGCTTGTAAATTTTAATATCTCCAAAACGAAACTGCTCTTATTTAACCACGATAGAAAAAACTTTCCTGTCCACCATCAACATGGCGGGCAACACACTGCGACTTCTTGAGAGTGAGACGTCTACATCGAATCAAGAGCTTCATCTACTGCAAGAAAATTTGGATCACTGTGTCGTGCCAAAAGTTTTTTTTTTTTGTCAGAGTCCATCATTCACATTTACAAATCTACCTTTCGTCCTTGCATTGACTACTACTGCCATATTTGGTCTGATGCTTCTGCTGTTCATCTTGGGGATGAATGTTCATCTTGGGGACAAAATCGAAAGAAGGATCTGCAATGTAATCGATCCTGATTTCATGCTCTTTCTCCTCGACGTGACATGGCTTCCTTCGGTCTTTTCTACAAATATTTTCATACCAACTGCACTGGCGAGTTTTTTTTTTCTCTTGGGACATGCAGGTCTCGCCCTTTTAATGTTGAAATATTTAAATGTAACCGCCAATTCTACTCCAGCAGTTTCTTTTCTCGCACTTCCAGTCTGTGGAATTCCTTTCCGCTTACGTGCTTCCCTGATAACTACAATCTTCAAAAATTTAAATGCAATATCAATCGCTATTTTCTATCTTCTTGAATCCCGTTCATCTTTTATCGTTTCCTCAATCCACCCTATATATAATCTTTTCTCTCACTTTCACTCTCCATAACCCACCCACCCTGTGTACTAGTGGCATTCCCGCAATTCGTGAAGTGTAATGATTAAAAATAAAGAAAATAAAATTTAAGATTTTTTTTTTTTTTAAGGTGTGGTGTTTTGACACACATCATTAGTGACGTTTTTTCGCCGAAGATCATTCGGGGATTTCGGATCATTCACCATTTCCCTTTCTCCACGGTGACCGAATCGATACTGATTGGATATCGACTTGTGCGCCATCCGTCAACTACAACTGTTCAATCGCGAACAACTTCCGGTTTACCAGCTTCTGAACTCTTCTAGAAAAAGAAGAAAGCGTTTCGCTATCGCAGGAAATATGCGATATAGTTAGTAAAGACCTTTCGTTTACTTCACTGAGATAAAAGCACACATAAATATAAAATCGATTAAAGTACTTAATGGATAGTAATATATGAGAAAAACATCGGATTACAAAATACAAAATCATCCGATCATCTATTTTTTTTTCGAATGTTATATAATTATATTCATAACGTTATCAAAATAAGTTTATTGATCTTTATATTTTGGAATTATATAATCTACCTTTATATTTATTAAAGTAAAAATTTATTTCACATTTAGACTTTTTCTTAACATTGTTCTGATTTTTATGCTCGCTACTGTATATATTTAAGAAAAGGCTAAAATAATATGTAATTTTTCCTCACGCTTTTCCTCACTACATTCTTTTCTTCTCTGTCCCTCTCTCTCGCTCTCTCTCTCTCTCTCTCTCTCTCTCTCTCTCTGTCGCCTTGCCTCATCCTCATACTTTCAAACTCTCACTTCTGGTGTTCTGGTATATTGTATTAGTTTTCTTTGACTTATACCTCCTTCCACTTGCCTGAGGTGACCTTACGGTCGAAACCCGGGTTGCGAGGTTTGTTGGTAGTTTTCACCTTTTCTTAAATATCTTATCTCTACATATTCTATTTTGCACTGTATTGTTGTCTATAACTTTTAGTTGCAGCTGTTTTCAGTTTTCCCTTTACATTTGTATTATATATATATATATATATATATATATATGTGTGTGTGTGTGTGTGTGTGTGTGTGTGTGTGTGTGTGTGTGTGTGTGTGTGTATATGTACATATATATATATATATATATATATATATATATATAAATATATATATATATATAGAGAGAGAGAGAGAAAGAGATAGAGAGATAGACAGATATGCAATTTATTATATATATTATTTATATATTATATGTGCGGTACTTATTGGAAAGTGCTCACTATCAGAGATAGAGCTAACATATTTAGTTGGATTGATGTGAGTTTGTGACCCCGAGTTTCACGCTTTTGCGATCGTCAGACAAACCTAGAGATTTTATCTGACGATCGCAAAACCGTGAAACGCAGTGTCACAAACTCACATCAATCCAACTACATATATATATATATATATATATACTGGGGGTAAAAAATTGTCCAAATCGTAGTAAAGTAAAATTATTCATTTGTTAAACTATCTTTGAACCTTTGTACCTTAGAAATGATTAAAGATATATTCTGTAATTCTCCGATTTTATTCTCACTAGTGGACTCTACTTTGAGTGATAAGAATGTATAATTACTCTCCAAGATTAACAGAAGAATCTCTTGTCAACTAAAAACCCATTCTGCAGCCTTTTCTGTTTTAGTTGGGGTTTTTTATCTCTTTCAATGGCTAAGATTATTTATTTCTATAGTCATTTTCACATTGACCTTTTTTTTCAATGTTTTGCTTTCTTTTTCTTTGTTCCGAGTCACTTCGGGATGTGAATGATCACGGATTTCCACGACTTCCTATAATTCGTAGCTCTAAGTAACGTTTTTTTTTTCTCTTCCTGTTCCGTCAGCCATTTACACAAGCTAGTCACGCAGGTTACTCATTGCCTCCTTCTGTCCCTCTTGCTTTTAAATATGGCGGATTTTCTGCTCAAATTGCCTGGGTCAATTTTTCTTCTAATGAAATTTCAACTGATTCATTTTCATTCCAATTACAGGTTTTCTTCATTGTCCTTATTTACCATAAAATCTTCCTCGTTGTTCATATATTCCATCCATGGGATTCTCAGGCCTCGCAGAACTCCATCTGTTGCCTTAATTTCTCGATTCATCTATAATAAATTTCCAAGCATTGACTACCAGAGAGGATTGTTGATGTTACATATCAGTATGCCACTCTTTTCTTTATGTTGTATTAAGCATTTTTTTTCAATCTGTAAAGATTACCAAGATGGAACACGTTTTCTATGCAAACGCGTACACCTCAAGAAGTGTCGTGCTGAAACAAGCAGCCTACAAATAAATAGCTTTAAGAAAAGAGAAAATAATAAATGTAAAACTCTTACTGACTGGCAAGTGTCGTTAAAATATTGATTCCTTATTTTTGATAGAGAATTTGGCATGAAACTGAAACACTCCGTCTTCAAACGACACAGAGTTTGTAACGATTCAAAAAAATATAAACATTCAATAAAGCAGATAAAATGGCTGACAAGTAAATACATAGACGCATGCGCACATGAACAAAGCTGGACGTCAGAATGCCAGTGTTTTCTTTTGTTTGAACAAATCTCAGTTGGTTTTCATTTTCTGGAAAACAAGTGCAAATAGATAGGATGCTGACAAATAGAAGATATTTAGATAAAGAGAGAAAAGAGCAAATAGGCTAGTGATTGACGTAAAGAACGTTTTAGTCTTTGCGCCGCAGAAAATTGAAATAAGGAAAAACATTCATTGATTATGACATGTGTTTATTTACTTAAGTTTGCTGATAGAAAATCCTCAAAATGGAAGGTTTTCTTTCTATTTCTTATCTTTTATTTCTATGAATGTTAGCTACGGCTATCTATCTATCTATCAGAGATGTTCATGTCGATTTCTGTTCATATCTATGTAAGAGGAGGAAGCACAAAGAGACGGAAGGGCGACGAAAAGGATATAATAATAATGTCATCATCATCTTCATCATCATCATCATCATCCGTAGAAGCTGAATAAAAAGATCAGCAAGAAAGAATATGGGAAAATTATGGAATAGAAAGATAATGATAATTCGTTGCTTTTATTCTTGTCACGTTATAATTTTAAGTGAATAGGACTTCAACATTAATCATAAAATTAAATTGGCTCGGAATAGAACGTTCAACTGCTGAGATAGATAGATAGATAGATAGATAGATAGATAGATAGATATGAAATTAAATCAATAATTATCAGAATTAAATGGATTAATAGAATCAGAATGAGAAATGAGATAGATAGATAGATAGAGAACAGGCTTAGATAGATAGATAGATAGATAGATAGATAGATAGATCAATAATTATCAGAATTAATTGGATTAATAGAATCAGAATGAGAAATGAGATAGATAGATAGATAGATAGATAGATAGAGAACAGGCTTAGATAGATAGATAGATAGATAGATAGATAGATAGATACGAAATTAAATCAATAATTATCAGAATTAATTGGATTAATAGAATCAGAATGAGAAATGAGATAGATAGATAGATAGATAGATAACAGGCTGAGATAGATAGATAGATAGATAGATAGATAACAGGCTTAGATAGATAGATAGATAGATAGATAGATAGATAGATAGATAGATATGAAATTAAATCAATAAGTATCAGAATTAAATGGATTAATAGAATCAGAATGAGAAATGAGATAGATAGATAGATAGATAGATAAGAGAAAAGAAAAGGCACTTTCTCTCCATCCATCTACGAACACCTTTGTCTTCCGGGACACTAATGCTCACCACGACTCATGGCTGAAACATCATAAAAGCTTCTGATGTTGCCGGTATACAAACATCAATTTTTTTCATTGCCCAATCCCTCACTCTAATCGTGGACTTTCCTATTCGTTTCCATCACCAAACCGAGCAACATGCTTCCCTATTGGGTCTATTTCTTACTTTATCGCCCCTCCCTTGCCATACTTTACAATACTGCCCTCTTGGTTACTCGGATCACTCAGTGGTAGCTATTGATGTCTTCTTCCAAGTATTCCTTAAAGAGGTCCCACTATCCATAAGACCTCTTTCCGGTAACAGCATTTTTATTGAGACTTATTCGTGGAGTTTCTTCATGGCGCCACTTGGACTGATATTTTCAACCTGCAAATTGAAAACTGCGCCTCTGAGATTTCTTCTTGAGTCAAAGCCAGCATAGACGCTTTCATTACTTCTCGGAAATACCAGGTAAAACCGCAATCCTCTCCATGGTTCACACTAGTATACTCGGTTGCCATAGTAAACAGGAATAAGTATTTCCGGTTATACCAGTGTGACATCTCTCATCATATCAGATGCCTATTTGCTACTGCTCGTAACCAATGTAAACGAGTCTTCGAGGTAACTAAGTCTCAATTTACTGAAGGAATGAGGCACCGCATAGCCTCTAAAAAGATTGTCTCTCGTGACTCTTGGCGTCTTTGTAATAGGGTACCAAATAAGTGCAAGTTCTCTATTTCCCACTCTTCAATCAATTTGCGGTGTTCTCATCCATTGCTGTTAAAGCTGAATGGTTTGACTTTGAATTCTTCCCAAACTCTACACTTGACTCATCTGGAATATTCCTGCCTAAACTTCCATATAGTACTGATTCTCTGTGAATGATATGCATATAACCCCTTCCATGGTTTATGCTATCACATCTAATCTTGATCCTTACAAAGCAAGTAGCCCCAATTGTATCCCTGTAATAATCATTAAGATATGTGCTCCCGAACTGGCTCCTGTTCTCTCTAAACTGCATAATAAACGCCTCGCTGCCTCCTGCTTTCCTGCTTGCTGGAAGTCATTGTCTGTTCTAGTTTTTAAGAACACTCTTGAACCCTCTGACCTATCCAACTATCAGCATTCTGCCTCTTTTTGGGAAACTCCCAGAGACATTGATCAATGCTGAATTGGTCCATCGCAGGGCCTTTTCTCATACAATCAATACGGCTTTTTTGTTTTCCAGATGTAATAACGATAATTGCGAAAAGAGTCTATCACGCTCTAGATAAAAACGGTAAATCCCGTGCTGTAGCATTGGATATCTCGAAAGCATTTGACATGGTCTGGCATTCAGATCTTCTCCACAATCTGAAAAGATACGTTTTCTCCTGACACATCTTTGAGCTGATCTAGTCGTTCCTATCAACTCGAGAAATGAAAGTTGTCTTGAACGGCCACTCGTCTACATCCTTTCGTACTAACAAGAGTATCCCTCAGTACTTAATCCTTGGTCCTACGCTGTTTTTAATCTTCGTTAACGACTTTCTCGAAGACTTATGCTTAACTTGGCATCTACGCTGTCAACACTACAATTTACTCCTGCCTCGATAGTAAGGTTGATCAATCCGACAATGTCAAAATGGCAGCTGAGGTACAAAGCGACATCAAAACCGTCGTTAACTGAGGCAGAAGATGGTTTGTCAATTTTAATGCCTCCAAAACTAAGCTTCTCTCCATTAATCATCTGTGAGACCACTCTGTCTTCCATCAGCATGGCTGATGCTATCCTCCAAGAAAAAGAATCATTGTGCCTTCTCTGGCTAATGGCATCAGGTGTAAAGACTACATCGAATCCATCGCTAGATCAGCTGCTACTAAAGTCGCTTCACTGTCGCGGGCAAGGCAGTTTTTCTCTCTGGAATCTATCTTGCATATCTATAAGTATACCATTCGTTCATGCTTAGAATATTGCTGCCATATATGGTCCGGTGTCTATGCTATTTTCCTGGAGCTACTTTTTTTCTTTTTTTTTTTTAAGCATTTCAACCCAAGCAAGGCGGAAAGCGACTAGGACGCAAGGGGTTAGAGAAAATTTAGAGCAAGATCAGATAGGAGTGAAAGAAGAAAGGATGAGGAGAAAGATAGTGGATAGATCAAGGCAACTGGAGATGTCGATTGACATTACACTTGAATAGCTGGAGATTATAGCTCACAGGGAAACAGGAATAGGGAAGGGAGTTCCACGGGCGAGAGGCGCGAGACATGAAGCTATTAGAGTAGAAGAGACGGCTACATTATGGAAGTTTCGACAGTGAAGGGGTGAGAGCGGGATGCCAGCCTCATGACGTCTGGGAACCAGCGAATGCAGCTCCTCGGAGCAATTTCCATGAAAGTATTTGTAAAACAGACAGAGAGAGGCGATGGCAGTAATATTCTAAGCATGAACGAATGGTATACTTATAGATATGCAAGATAGATTCCAGAGAGAAAAACTGCCTCGCCCGTGACAGTGAAGCGACTTTAGTAGCAGCTGATCTAGCGATGGATTCGATGTAGTCTTTACACCTGATGCCATTAGAAAGAGAAAGTGACTGTAGACGAGATGCCAGTGCAGGGCCAATTATATTGCATATCCGCCTCTGGAGCCTATCAAGAACCCCGAGGCAAACAGAAGGGGCACCAGACCATATATGGCAGCAATACTCCATGCAAGGGCGAATTGTTGATTTGTAGATCTGGAGGATCGATTCCGGGGAGAAAAACTTCCTGGCGCGGAAGATCCAAAGAAAAATCAGCAATATTGTTGGTCTTTATCTGTCCGCTTGGCTTCAGTCACTTTCCCACCGCTCCAACATTGATACTCTGTGTCTTTTTTTTTAATTAATACTTTCATGGTAATTATTCGGAAGATGTCTTCGCTATGGTACCTGGACTTTATGAATATTAGCGCAATACTAGACAGGCCTCAAGATCCCATTAATTTACTGTTGAGCTAGATGTAGACATAACTTCTACGTTAACAGATTCTTATCTAGCACATCTCGCCTGTGGAATTCCCTCCCCCATACTTTCTTACCAACTTTAATCTGCAAAAATTTAAATGCAATGTCAATCTGTATCTATTATCCTCCTGATTGCTCTTTTCGCTTTCTCTTCATTTCTAATGTTTCTGTTCCTAATTCCTCTACACCCTGTAACACCTTGCGTGCTAGTGGCTGTACTGCTTTGAATGGGGTGGTACCTGTTATGGAGTCCATCCCTTTTTCATACAAGTGGACTCAACCAGTGTGCATTTGTACTACTGATGAATACCCGGAGGTCGGAAGTGGTAGAGTAATAGAGAGAGTAAGAGTGTGAGGTAACCGCTTTGTAGGAGTCACAGTTGCGAGCACGTAGACTCAGAAGGAAGTCATACTTCGATACTCAATTTTCCAGACTGTATATATATTTTTATTGCTACTAACCGCATTTCTGGATCTACTAACTGTATTACCAAATTCGAACTCACACGGGAAGAAAAAAACAACAAAAAAATTTCCCTCGTCGTCCACAGCGTATTGGCGACGAGCGATTCCAACTCACACGAGAAGAAGAAATAGAATAATCCTCCTCTCATCCACAATAAATTGACGACGTCGATTTGAACTCACACAGGAAGAACAAACAACAAAAAATTTTTCCCTCGTCTTCCACAACAAATTAGCGACAAACAGTTACGAGGAGAAAAAATAAGTAAAATTGAGTTATCATGGAAGATTTTAAAAATATTTTGGTAGAACTGATAAAACACCAAAATGATCAACAATTACAAATACCAAAATACCAAAATGATCAACAAGTACAACATACAGGACAAATTATGACGAATATCGAAGCAAATATAAGCCCCCCCCCCATCAGCATGTTATCCATGTGGAGGACTACATTGGAACAAAGATTGCCACTTTAAATATAAAAACTTGAGTGTGGAAAAAAAGGGCAACAAGGTATACTAATATATGAATAGAAAAGATACTAGTAAAATAAGAGCTACTAGGATGCATAACGGAGACAACACCAACAAAAGGAAATATGTGGAACTTGAAATTTTAAATAAAAAGATAAAATTGCAACTGGATTCGGGTTCCGACCTCACGATAATCAACCTACAGACATGAAGAAAACTCAACAGAACTACCATGTTACATACACAAAAAATTACGGTTACAGGCAAACGAATAAAATTCGAGGGAGAAATAATCGTGAATGTTAAATTTCACGGCAAAACAAAAAAAAAAACTTAAGATATACGTCATGAAAGATACTGAAAATCTAGTAGGTATCGACTGGATGCAAAAGTTCAACGTTTGGGACCTACCTATCAACTCTTTTTGCAAAAAGTTAGAGGTTGAACCATCAGATGCTATAAAATTAAAAGAAGAATTAGATAACCGATTTCCTGACGTATTTTCGAGCGGGATGGACACAATGCTCACGGGCGAGAATTTCGCGACCGCTTATCTGGATTATATTCTAATTAAGAGCGACAATGTTGAAGAGCACATATCACATAAAGGAAGTTTTCAGAAGACTTCAGGACTTTTGTAAAGTAAATGGAGAAAAGTGTGAGAAAAATTTACCGAACCCCTGATTATCAACCATAAGAGAAAAAATACTAACTCCCCCCAGAAGGGATCTAAAGAGAGGGTGTTATGGGGTCCACCACTTTGTATACAAGTGGACTCGACCAGTGTGTACTTGTACTACTGCCGGTGAATACTCGGAAGTCGGAAGTGATACAGTGAGAGGAAACCGTTTTGTAGGAGTCACAGTTGCGAGCACGTAGTCTCAGAAGGAAGTCATACTTCGATACAGAATATCCCAGACTATATATATATTATTATTGCTACTAACCGCATTTCTGGATCTACTAACCGTATTACCAATTGTATTATTACGCCAATACATTTATTTGCTATATTTCATTCCTGCGTTTGTCATTCATTTTGAGACCGGATTTCATTCCGGAATCCACAACAGTACAATTTTTTTTAAAATTATAGATAGAAATAAATTAACAGATACACAGAAAAAACAGTCTTGTAGATAGATAGATAGATAGTTAGATAGATAGAAAGTGTTGCAACCTAAAAAAGTTTATTGAATCAGGAATAACCAAAACGGATGTTGGAAATGAAATGGTAATCTTTATAGCATCAGCAAAATACAATACTCGCCAGCGGCGTGAATTAGTGGACTACTTATACAGCATATTACCCCAACTTACAATAGTGTCCAACGTATTTATCAGGATTGGGACATAACCATTCGTGTTCTTAGGTACGGTATATAATAGATAGATAGATAGATAGATAGATAGATAGATAGATAGATAGATAGACTCTTTCAGTAAGGGGTAAGATAAATATATTTACAAACATATACCTACAAACATATATATATATATATATATATATATATATATATATATATATAGAGAGAGAGAGAGAGAGAGTGAGAGAGAAACATATACTGATACTGATATGCGAACAAATTGAGATAGATAAAAACGTAGCGAGATAGATAGATAGATAATCATCAGAGATAGATAGATAGATAGATAGATAGATAGATAGATAGATACGGAGAGAAACAAAGCGAGAGAGATGAAATGGTTACGCTCAGCTTTGGATAGAATGAATATATTTACAAAGATTTTTACAAATATGTACCTATGCACAAATATATATATGTGTGTGTGTGTCCGTGTCTGTGTGCGCACATACACACACACACACACATATATATATATATATATATATATATATATATAGAGAGAGAGAGAGAGAGAGAGAGAGAGAGAGA
This sequence comes from Acanthosepion pharaonis, assembly GCA_903632075.3. Taxonomy (NCBI): domain Eukaryota; kingdom Metazoa; phylum Mollusca; class Cephalopoda; order Sepiida; family Sepiidae; genus Acanthosepion; species Acanthosepion pharaonis. The sequence continues at coordinate 59,579 of CAHIKZ030004663.1, forward strand.
GAGAAAGAAAGAGACATGAAGTGAGATACGAACAAATTCAGATAGCTGTTTGGTAGGCTTAGAGCCATTTAATATTAGCGAGCAGGTGCACTATTGTCGTTTTCAAATTATTTCTATGAAGTTATCACACCCTTGTCCCAACGACCCTTCCAATTTTCAACGTAATGTCGAATGTACAGTTTCGAGACTACAACAAACAGCCTCTTTGCCATCTCCTGGATCTCATCTACGGCATTTCAACATAGCTTTTCGCCTTGAGAAAATGCAAAATAGCAAAAGCGACAAATTTAGACTGTAGATAGGTGCTGTCAGATATGCACGACGCGATGTTTCTGTCAAAAATCCTTGCACGATATATATATATATATATATATATATATATATATATATATATATATATATATTAAGCATTTCACCCCTAGCAAGGTGGGAAGCCACTAGCACGCAAGGGGTTACAGATGATTTGGAGCAAGTGCAGGTAGGAATGAAAGAGCAAAGGATGGGGAGTAAGATAGTGGATAGATCAAGTCAACTGAAGATGTCGATTGGCATTACATTTGAATAGTTGGAGATTATAGCTCTCAGGGAAACAAGAATAGGGAAGGGAGTTCCACAGGCGAGAGGTGCGAGACATGAAGCTATTGGAGTAGAAGAAACGGCTACATTTAACAGTTTCAACAGTGAAAGGGTGAGAGCGGGATGCCAGACTCGTAGGACGCTTGAATTCGCGAAGTCTGGGAACCAGCGAAAGCAGCTCCTCGGAGCAATTACCATGAAAGTATTTGTAAAAAAGACAGAGGGAGGCGACGGTGCGTCTGTGAGAGAGCGACTGCAGACGAGATGCCAGATCAGTGCCAATTGCATTGCATATCCGTCTCTGGATCTTATCAAGAACCCCGAGGCAAACAGAAGGGGCTCCAGACCATATATGGCAGCAATACTCTCTGCAAGTTAAAGTTAACAGTTAACAGTTTTGTCCGCCATTATCTCGACACTGAGAACGGTCCTGAAAAACCCTGGAAAATAAAAAAAAAAAAGAATTGAAAATCAGACTCAGAGTTTCGACTGCAAAATCTGTTAAACTTTCGAAGTATTTTTTTTTCAGTTCTAAATAGGACAAATCAATGTCAACTCAGTTTCAGATTGTTTCAGAATAGGTTTCCTTCCGGGCCTCTGCAACGAGGCAGACCTTGAAGTCTGAATACAAGAGGTACGTCGTCTTGACACTGCCATTTATTCGGAGTCCTCCAAAGGAGAAAAGATAATGTCAATCACAGAGAACACAAAGCTCAATCATTAAATTCAGGGCAAAGTTAGGTTTCTGTACGTGTATTATATTTGCCTCGATTAATAACACGCCTATATCAAGGCAATGCTATCGGTTATCGAGATAATGAAAATAAATAGATACATTCGACACAGATAAGAAGAACGGTCTGAAATCATCATTATCAGCATGTCGACTCCTTCAATCGTCGGGGTTGACCTGAGGACAGAGAAAACATTGATTCTTCTTTTTCATTGTTGTATAAGAGTAAGCTTCGTTGTTTGTGGTTTGAATCTACATCGCCTGTGAGTAACACGGGCGACTCCATTATGAAGTAGATCACGTGATCATAAAGGAAGTGAATAAACCGGAAGTAGCGTGTAACTAAAAGATGACCGTGTCCTCCTCTCTCCTCTATCACTGTACGGATCACTGTTCCTTCTTGTCTGTCCACGATTGCTATAGGTTCACTCTTTCTACTCTACCACTAGTCTCCCTTCTAAGACAATTATGAAACAAGGTTACATTTTAAGGTGAGGACCCGAGCGCCTACACCCGGGTAAGGAGCAAAAGTTGCCCGCAGCCCCCGCAACTGTCGGTTACGCTGGCTTTGGTGCGAGCACCGATATCATCAATCTGGTGCAATGAGAGGGTGCGAATTCGGGCATCTATTCCCCAGGGCTGGACACCTCTCAGGTATAGTTTTCCTCAATTGCGAATCTGTCCTTTGACGGAATCGCCCCTGAGCGCACTCTGCCCAAAGACTGAGACGCAACTGGGACATTATAAATAGATGTGTTACAAACTGGTCGAGAGAGAAGTTTACACTTACGATTGTCTTCTGATCATTATACTATTTGGCGATTACTACTTAAACAAGTATTGCTAGTGCAGATATTGTTGGAAGGCGATACTATTAGTCTAAGAAGTCTCGATTTTAACGAGCATTTTTGGAAGTGATAACAAGCTTCGCTTTTCCTATGATCCTTTCGTTGGGCTTTCGGATGGCTAGGCGGCGCCTGTCTCCTATCCAAGCTCTTGATCGACAGCCGAAAACCACGGAATATGGTGTAGACCGCCCTCGGTCCGTACACTAAGCCATCAATTTTAGTTTGCTTCGGTTTGTTTTTTTACGGCATATCAACCTCAATGGGTTATTTAATGCCGACAAGATTTTTATTGCTGGTAATTTTTTTTTTTTTCTAAAATATATTGCTGGTATTTTTTTTTTAATTTATAGCTGGTAATTATTTTCTTCAAAAATGTATAGCTGGTAATAAAACATATTTTTACACTTTCATAGTGTTTTGACCCCGGTTTGAGGGTAAACTATTTATCCATAGCTGGGACCCCCTAACAGGTGCTACGACCTTGAGTCAGGATGATCTGGGAACACCAGCAATTAAGAGGTGGTTCCACGCTCCTCAAAACCTCCTGAACAGAGACGTGGCTGCTGGATGTAGTTTATCGTCTTATTCAGGACGAGTATGTAGTTTATCGTCATACCTATGATGGTCATTTAATTTTGAATTCAGTGTTGCCAACCAAGGCTATAGAACTTTGTCGGCCTTGCTATTTACCCATAGAAGGAGTGGGAGAGAAGAGATGGGTAATAGTAATAGTGAGGGATTATATTGCACTCGGCCGGAATTCGAACGGGGCTCTACGACTCCTCAGTCCAAGCCGCTATCCATTGTTCCGCCATATCAATAGAGTTGGAGAAAGACCAACGAATAGTTGCTAATAAGTTGATTATGAGAAAACGTTAAAATGGCGGAGAAAATGGGGTAAAAGTAAAAAGAAAAAAAAAAGAAAGAAATGAAAGATAAAAAAAAACATAATGGCGTGATTTTTGCTGAGAAGAACGTATGAGTAGGGTATCAGGTGTTTCTTCGCAATGAAGGATGCAAAAGAAGGAGTGAAGATAATGACCGGGCGTGGTCGAGGTGGGGGGTGGTTGAATGCGGTATGAACGGTAAAGATCATCTTAGGAAGATTGGGCAAAGCACTCGACGAGAGGCAATCGGGCTAAAGAGAACGGAAATGAAGAGGATTCATATCCGAAATGCCGATTTCCCCCCCCCCAATTGCTATTCATAGACTGAAGAGATAAAAATTTCCTTCTTCGGCAGGGCACTTGAGGCTTATCTCTTCTTGTGCCACCAATCGCCAGACGATTCCTTCTACTATGGCTTCTGACGGCGAGAAATCAGTGTGATGTGTTTGGGCGTGACGCCGTGTTCGCTTGTCTCGCGACAAACTCCAGACGCCATGACTTTAGATGATGGGCGGCATTGAATGACGACACGAAGGAGAAGAAGCTGTCGAAGTGCTGTCATTGTAGGCGGAAATGGCGAAGAGTTTGGTAAAGTGTTTGCCTGTCAACTTAAAATCTGATAACAACAGACTAAGGATTTAAATATTCATCACACTGCGAAATAAATAAATAAAAAAAATTGTATAAAAACAATACATTCTAAAAGAGTCCTCCGTTTTCTTAATGTTATCGTAACATTTCTTGCCTTTACTCTGCTTTCCGAACGGTTTAATATTAAGGATATTTAAAAATATTATTATTATTATTATTATTATTATTAATAATAATAATAATAATAATAATAATAATACTTTCAATACTTTGCAATGTTTCGAGAAGAGAGAAATTTTCCAGAAAAGAAACCACATAATGTTTTTACAGTGTAATAACGAGGGAATATAATGCACTCGGCAAGTTTCATAGTGTTTTGACCCCGGTTTGAGGGTAAACTATTTATCCATAGCTGGGACCCACCTAACAGGTGTTACGACCTTGAGACAGGGTGGACCTGGGAACACCAGCAATTAAGAGGTGGTTCCACGATCCTCAAAACCTCCTGATCAGAACCCTGGCTGTCGGATGTAGTTTATCGTCATACCTATGATGGTCATTTAATTTTGAATTCAGTGTTGCCACCCAAGGCTATAGAACTTTGTCTGTCCTGCTATTTACCCATAGAAGGAGTGGGAGAGAAGAGATGGGTAATAGTAATAGTGAGGGATTATAATGCACTCGGCCGGAATTCGAACTGCGCTCTACGATTCCTCAATACAAACCGCTATCCATAGCTCCTCCATATCAATAGAGTTGGATAAAAACCAACGAATAGTTGCTAACAAGTGGATTATGCGAAAACGTTAAAATGTCGGAGAAAATGCGGTAAAAGAAAAAAGAAAGAAATGCAATTTAATGGCGTGATTTGTACTGAGAAGAAGGTACTTTTTTACAATGTTTCAAAATTATGCCTGTCGTCTTCAGGTAGTACATACAACAAGAATGCATACTAGTATAAAAAAAACGCACATTTCTATGTGCTAACACCGTTTGTTTTTTAAAAGAAACAATAAAAGTTGCACTGATAATCAGAACGACGATACAAGTGAAACGCGGCCATTGTGAAAGGAATGCAACTGGGAAGTATTTAAACAGCGGGGTGGCAATGAAACACGGAAGTCCGAACGAGAAATTAAAGAGTAAAAGATGCATTCCATAAACTAAACAAAGCATAAGCTAACCAAACAAGTCCTTGCTGTTTTTTACGTCGTGTGGAAAGAAGTGTTCATTGATACGCAAATGACTGCGTTACGTTCCGAGAAAACGGTGCGAGTGGCGCTGGGCCTATTGCTCTTGACCAGTCATGGGCAAATTGCGACCCGCGGCCCATATATGGCCCGATTGGCATTCTTAATGGCAAGCCTAATTTCTTTAAGGAATATAACGTTTATTAAAATGTTTCTTTGTCAAACACACACTCTCATCAATAGTGATATATATAAACAGTGTTTCTAGACACCTCGAGGTGGTGTAATGGTTAGCAAGCAATTACGAGTGGTGTGTTCAATCCTCACTGGGCGCCCCTTACTTTCGGCCTTGTACCGCATCCAAGCTACGCTTGGAAAATCGCTTTAAACACTGTTTTCACGGTTTTGAAACATTTTGCTGAAGGTAAAATTGTAAGCATTTTAAACTATTGGCGATTTCCATTAAGTAAAATCATAATTGTAAACATTTTTTCTTAAGATAAAAGACACGTTAATTAATTATTAATATTTAATATTATTATTATTTAATAATTAATTATTTTTCTCTAGAGAATATACTTTTTTTTAAAAAAGTTTTTGAATCATCAAATGAATAAATTAGAAACAAATCTCACACAACAACGTGTGTTAATTACTCTGTTATTAGTGATAATGTTATACAGGGATTTCAGTTTTTCTTAATTATAAAAGGAATATTTTCTTCAAAGAAAAAAATATCGACTTTTCCTCATTTCTAAGCCAGAGGCTTATGCGCATGCTCTTTGGTTAGGAAAATGGATGCCGTATCTTTAATATAAACTTACCTTGGTTATTTATTTTTTTAGTAGTGTGACCACCTTATGAGGAACTATCCCTAGTGTGGCCCACTGTCTGAAAAGGGTTGTCCATGACTGCTCTTGACCAATACAGGAGTCATACCTCAAGGAGTGGCAAGCAAAAGTAGCCGTGTCGAAGTAGCTCGTTCGAGGTTGTCTTTTGAGTGCCACGTATAATCTAATGAGGAAAATAACGTTATTATATATTGTTTGTTTCCTTTTTTTCTAACCTATTCGCTGACGATATTCAGTCACCCCCCCACGAGGGTGTCATGTGGCACAAGGCCTTTTTAACATGGGCATTCCGAGCCCGTGGGCTCGGCCAAAAATATGCCCATTGAACCCGTATAAACGGGTTCAGGGTCGGTTTACCTCCCCGAAAGAGACTCCGCCCTTCGGCGTAGCCTCCTTCGGGTTACTCCCGTCCGTAGGAAGAGAGTTCAACCGATCAGCCGATCGCCCGACTTCAGACTGACCTATTCGCATACGTAAACAATGATTAAGTACAATGTTTCTTGGATTTTGTAACTTTTCATTGAAGGTAACCTATTCAGAATTGTAAATCATTGGCGATTTTCACTACGGAAGATCTTAAATGTAAACAGCTTTTGCTTCAGAGACAGGTAACGTTAATGGTTATTTGTCTCTACAGAATAAAAGTTACTTCTTTAAAAAATGTTTTTGCATCGTCATATGAATCAATTAGGAACAAATCACGCGCAACAACGTCTGTTAATCACTCTGTTATCAGTGATGATATTATAAGAAGACTTCAGGGTTTTTTTGTTTTTTTGGTTTTTTTTGGGGGGGTATATTATTTACTATAGAAAGAATCCAAAGAAAAAAAAATCGATTCTTCTCCGTTTCTAAGACAGATGCTTATTCACATGGTCTTTTGTCGTGAAAATGTCTGCAGTATCTCTAATGAAAACTTACCTTGATTATTTGTCCTTTAGTAATACGGCCTACCTTATGTTTAACTGTCCCTAGTGCTGCCCATTCTTCAAAAAGGGTTGTCTATGACAGCCCTTGACCAATACAGGTGACATACCTCGAGCAGGTATAGCGCTGTCGAAGTAAATCGTTCGGGGTTGTCTGCTTTATAACTTTAAAGTGGGCTTTTCTGCAGGTACCAAATACGTTTTAGTCTTTTACGGATAATGCTGTGATTGAGCGTACCACCTGGCATTTTTCACAGAAATTCAGATCGAAAGCTATGTTCCTTTGTGATGAACCCCGCAGTATTGAATGCTGAGGTGCTGAAGACGTCCATGGTGGAGATTAGCAGCCAAACAAGTAGTGAGGTTGCCTTACGCTTCCCTGTATATTATGTAACCGCCAGACTTCGCCGGTAGTGTATAGGGAAGGTTTATAAGATGAGCAAGTGGTTAGTCCGCACACTGTCTGAAGCCAACAAGCAATAACGAGCGACAGGCTTTTTCTCATTGCTTTCTCGACACCACAACGTACCCATCAAGTGCTCATCAAGGCGAAATGTGTGTCCTGTATGACCCTTCCAAAAGTGCCACCCATTGGTTGTCACTTCGTGTCTGACACCTCAAGACCTCCTCTACAGCCCACGCTCTGTATCTGGTCGGCTAGTCGACAAAGGGTGCACTATGAGCGGCTACCAACGGACCAAACCATCATTATAGATCAGAAGTTAGAACGTGTGCAGCAGGCACTGAAGCAGAAAGAATAGAAGGAGCTAGCACTTGTAAATCGCAAGGGTGTGCTGTTCCACTACGAAAATACAAGGCCTCATATATACGCGGGTGGCCAGAAATACTGGACGGAAACTTGGCTGAAAGACACATTGTGCCATCCACCTTACTTTCTGGACCTTGCACTAACAGATTACGACCTCTTCGATTTCCTGGACAACGACCTTCGTGGGAAATCCTTCATAAGTGAGTTAGATTTGCGACAGGCAGTTTCAGACTTCTTTGCGTCAAGAAACCTAATTTTCACCACTAAGACATTGAGCTACCCAGGAAGCCGATGCAGATTGCTTTGCGAACTAACGGTATCTTAAATTTACAATATACATCCTGTTTCTACTCAATAAAAAACGACAAGGACTCTTTTTAGTTAACTTGTACTAAGAAAAAGGAAAGCATTCATTAGAAACAAAGAAAGGAGTGTCGAACGCTTATGTAATATCAATCATCCCGTGTGGAAGCCAATACTGGACAATCTCTCCACAGATTAAGAGAAAACAGAATATAAAAAGAAAGATGATTCTACAGAAGACAATATTTTTTGAGAATACCATGGACGGAGCATATAAGCAATGAAGAAGTCTGAAAGAAAATAGAAAAAAAAACGAACATTTAAATTCTGAATTCTGAAAGAGGTAAATGAAATTTCTGGGTCATATGAAGAGAAGACGAAGCTTCGAGAATTAAACATGTTCAAGACAAAAGTGACTAGAGAAATCAGCCGACCTTATAACTGACTAATTTTTTGAGAGAATGGTTAGTGACACAGACGGATGACACGGGTAGAGATGTTACTAAGAGAGGATGGTGAGTCATTGTTTCTATGGAAACACGGCACATAGAAGACGATTTAATACCTGGCTTTCAAGGTAGCATGTTCAATTCACTAGTTTACACTGGTAACAGAAAAAAAAATACATTGAACACGACAGACACTTGTATGTTTTCGTACAGTGAGAAATTTCGCTCTCATTCGTTATCTCTTTTTGTCTGCTTAGCGGGGCATCGTTATGGTTTCTTTCTTTTCGGTCCTGAATATTCCGATGTCGGTTTTTGAGGGACTAAATACAAATTTGAAAATCTGGAATCGCCACTGTTCACTGGTAGCAAAGAACTCAGCGTGATTATCGTCATTGGGGTATGACCTTTCTTGAAAGAATCTCCAAAGGACACCTTCAAAACATTGGAAAATGAAAGCGAAAGCTTTAAGATGACTACACTCAAAGCACATTTATCAATTCGAGTTTTCAAAATTTTCTCTAAAATCGCTCAAGAAGAAGAAGAAGAAGAAGAAGAAGAAGAAGAAGAAGAAGAAGAAAGGGAGGGGCCGGGGAGAAAAAAAACAGGTAAATATCTAAAAATGTTGAATTCTTACTCCTGTATTAATAGATACCTGAAACGCTTTATTAGGTCCTAAATATATTTATATCTACGTCAATCAAGAGACAGACAGCTTTCAAAGGGCCATAATTCCGAAAATTATTTACCTGAAAATCGATATTTAAAATCATACGTCCAAATCGTAATATATATAAATCGAATTCTATCTACATCGACCGACAAAGTATTTTATCGAGAAATCCAGAGAGAGAAAATTACTTCTATCAAATTATCTAAAATCACGTAAACAGACTAGCGTGAAAAACTTTGGGTCAACTTGGTAAATTATTTAATTTTGTTAAATGTTACCCACCGCCCCGATATTTTTTTCTTCCTTTTCGCAAAAAGAAAATCATAGTAGATGGATTTCACTAACTAATCCAGATTCTATTGGAATGAGCAAGAAAGATTACTACAGGGACAAAAATGATACATTAATCAGCTTATAAAAGATATCCCTTATCAGTCAAAATAGACATTTGAAGTTGGCTGGAGGGTATACAGCTGGAATATTATGTCTATAAAAATACTAGCAGTATAATACGTCTTTGACCGGGTTTTTCATTACTGGGAATTTATGCCTTTCAATTGGAGCAGTTTAAGTTTAAAGTCAGCCCACTTGAAAATCAATATTAATAGTAACATTTGGGTGCAACTAAGGCACATCCCCAAATGGGGTGGGGTTAACAATTTAAATGGGGGTGACCCTGAAAAGGGAACTGTATAATAATCATACTTATTATAAAACCCAGGTTGTGTGTGTGTGTGTCTGTACGTTTATATATTGGATCGGATTTCTTACATTTTTCAACTGATTTCAACAAAACTTCACAGGACTACGTAAAATTACCTTGCGGTGGTTCTGACAGCGCCAAGAATTGGAAAAACACAATTGTTTTTGCACAAAATCCATTTGAAAACACAATTAAAAGGCATCACGAAAATGAAAGAGGGACAACTCATATCGAGTTATACTTATTAAAAAACCCAGGTTGTGTGTGTGTGTGTGTGTGTGTGTGTGTGTTCGTTTATATATGGGATCGGATTTCCTACAATTTTCAACCGATTTCCACAAAACTTCACTTTTTGCGGGGGGGGGCAGTTAGTGTTTCTTATTGTCTTGCACACTTTTTTCTTTATTTTTACATTCAGAATGCTTTAAAAATTCCATTTACAAGACAATTGTTTATAATAAAATTCTATTCAATCGGTAGACTCATAACGATTGAAAACAATGTTTTTGTTCGAGTTTGGGTTTGACCAATTCGTAAAAAAAAAAAAAAAATAATTAAGACATGTCCGTCAACCTTAAACAATAATCTTTGTCAATTTTATTTTTCAGTCTTTATGATGGTCGATACTTGATCTATCTCTTACTGTTACATCCCCGGGCAACGCCGGGCTCTACTGCTAGTACATAATATTATTGTAATAATTTAAACTGTATATTTTCATTAAAGTTTTTATGAAAGATATATATCCAAGAACAGATAGTAAATCGCAAAACGTTGCTGAGAGTTATAATGGACAGGAAGTAGTGGAGAGCCATCGTCGTCAACAAATTTGATTCAAAACCAGCACTGAAGAATTATCTATTAAATAAAAAAACCCATCAAAATCGGATGAAAACTGTGGAAATGTATAAACAATATCTGATCTCCCCCCCACACACACACATACATACACACACATTTTGAGAATTATAGATATAGATATATAAAATCTAAGATGTTAAAAATAATTAAAATAAATCAATATACACGGGAGTTCCAGACTATTGGGCCACCTTGGTAAATTAATTACTTTTGTTAGTTTTACCACCAAATTGGAGGTGGGGATGACCAGTGTACTTTTCTCCGTACATTTTATGATCTTTGAGGGTCAGAAAACATTTACTGCATTTTTATAAATGCTGTATAAGGAATGATAGATCATCTTAAACATAATCAAGTTGAAAAAAGGGTCATGTAAAAATACTGGACCACCATCGGAAAAATTCACATATCAGCCCTTTTCTTAATTTAAAAGAATTTTTTTTTTTTTTTACAAAAGAACGATCTTTATTATTAAAGAAAATACTATACGTCAAATTATGGAGTTAGCAAATTGTGTTAGTACCTTCGGCTCGAATAACTCCCTCAATTCGATGTGGCATAGAATCGAACAGCGACCAGATTTTCTCATAAGGAATTTTGTTTCCATTAATATTGGCAGTAATCCGAAAGTTCTTGGAGATTGAGTGGTTTTTGGCTGAGCACTTGTTTGTATATACCCACCATAGATACTGAGGCCAGAACAAAATAATGAATATCTTCATCCCCAAGAAACCTTTTTGGTGCACGTGATGTGCGGAAGGGGCAACCGTCACACTGAAAATAAATCCTCGGTCTTTGTAATCTGGCAGAGTATTAGACCATATAAAACTAATGTATTTTTCACTGTTTAGGTTTCTATCAACTTTTACCAATTTTCTTCTACGATCGCTTCTGATGCAACTTCACATTAGTACATGTGTACCAGAAAATTCTGCCGTCTTTTTGGCGCGTATCTTCCATCTTTTTTTTTAATTCTCCCAATGTCCTCATTTTATTTCATGTTTATTGAGAAATCAGAGAGCCGAGTTCAAATTTCTGTCGAGTTCGTTATGGACAAATATCCTTAGGAAAGGTTTGAATTCATCTCCTCTACCCTCATGGTGGGTTTTAAATAGCAGGGTTGCAAGTGCTCTCTAGTCTTGCTTTAGTAATCAGTCTAGAAGGACAGCTTCTCTTTCTTCTATATGACTTCTCTCTTCAGGGCTTTGGCGGTTATGCGTTTTCTTCTATCCTTTTTGCCTTCAATTGGTCCTGTAAGTATCAAATTTTCCAAGCCCTCTTTTCTCATTGTTTACCCTAGAAAATTCAACTGTCTCTTTCTGATGTTAAGAGTAAGTGTCCTTTTTGATTCTATCTTCTCTAAAACCGTTGCTCGGATGTTCGGTCCATGGCATGCTCAGCATCCTTCTGTGTAACCACATTACATTTGCTTCAAGTCTCTTCTTCATATTTGAGGAGACTGTACAGCATTCAGTGTCATATAGGACGACTGGTATTACATAACGCTTCAGTAGTATTTTCTTACTTTCAAACGATTTTTTCTGTTTATTAATATTTTACTTAGCTTTTGAAAGGTATTATTCGTTACCACATTGTGCCTTCGAACATCATGGTCGCATTTTCTATCATCTGTTAAAGCACTTTCAAGGTATTTAGATTGCTGTACTTTATTTACATTAGTCGGACTATTGTCCTCATCTTTGTCGCCATATTTATCACAACGTTTCGACCGTTGTACGCCCCGGCCTTCTTCAGGTGGTTGTAATGTCGAACTGAACCCTTTATTTCGCTCACTGGGGTAGACTGTTCTAGTTCCACGTGCCATGTTTGATGGATATCTGTTATCAGTTATCTCCTGCTAATTTTCCCTCTGAAAGTTCTCCACTGCCTTAACCAGGAATTGAACTATTGAACCTTCTTTGGGTCTGTCACTAGCCAACGCCTTTATCCACTGTGCCATGTGTCCTTGTTCTCAGAAATATAGACAGATTGCTGTACTTGTCTGATTCTGGCATTTGTATTTCTAATTTTTAAATTGTGCTGTTACTTTTGCTCTGATGTTTACACCGTAACGAAGGATGGAATTACTCGTCTAATGGGTCGACAGCTAATCATATATATATATATATATATATATATATATATATATATATATATATATATATATATATATATATATATATATATATATATATCAGTGCGCTTTGAGGCCAAACATGATATTGGTGAAAACGTGGTTTCGTGGGCAAGCGAAAAGGTTCTTTTTCCCGGAAGGGATAAAGAAGTTCGTTTAACAATAACAGAATGGCATCACCGTGCAGATTGACGATGTTGAGAAGTGGCATATGCATTTGTTCTTCATCAGTGACAATAAAGGTGTTACAATGTCAAGTCACTAGATCCACCCAACGCTTTTATCTACTGAGCCGTGTGTCCTTGACTCAAAGAGTTGTGAGTTCAATACCTGGCTACAGCAGAAGGGTAAAACAAAAACAGACTTGGAGAGTTGAGTTAAAGCGAGATACTGAGACATCCGAAAGAGGCGTGGCACATGGAACTAGAACAATCTACCCCGGTGGACGAAATAAAGAGTTCAGTTTGAAATTTGAAGCTCCTGACAAGCGCCAGATCTACGTGGATATGGTAACGAAGATGAGGACAACAGTCCGAACAATGTAAATAATGTAATGTAATTAATATACCTCATCTTAAAAATTTAGACAGCTCCTGAAGAAGACCGGGGCGTACAACGTCCAAAACGCCATGAATATGGTAACGAAGATGAGGACAAGAGTCAGAACAATGGCAATAATTAAAATACCTCATCTCACAAATATAGACAGATAGTACTTGTGAGGTTATTAAGCAAATCACATAAACCTCAATAACTCGAATTTACATGGTTTGGTTTGTCTTACGGCGTATCAACCTCAGTGGGTTATTTAATGCCGACAGTTGCAAAAAAATATTAAAATTTATTTTTATGCTTTCATGTTGTTTTGACACCTTTCGCGGGGGTAACTATTTGCCCATAGATTGGATCCTGGCATGTGCTACCAACCCGGATCAGGTGGACCTGGAAACACCAACAATTAACAGGTGGTTTCACGCTTCTTAATAGCTTCTATTCAGAAGCCTAGCCTTTGGCTGGGCTTTATCGACTTAACTAGAACGCGGATGTAGTTTATCGTCATCCCCAGGTCGGTCGAGTTTGCTTTGAACAATTTTTGTCATAGTTAAAACGAATTATTTAGACATCAAGACAAAGTTTGAATCCTATGTTTATCTTGATTCAACATGTTATAAATAAGTTATTGGATTTATTATGAAAAATTGCAGTCTGAAATTATGCAGCTTAAACTAATATTAGGTTAAGTCCTCTGAAACCTAATAAAAACTATTTTTCTGTAGACGTCTCTTCTACTCCAAGAGCCTCTTATCTCGCCAGTCCCGTCAATGGAACTCCGTTCATATCAGTTGCTTTCCTGATAGCTATAATCTTCAAATATTCAAATGTAATGTCAATCTACAGTTCCTGATGCCTTGCTTGGGGTGAGTTGCTTAAAAAAAACAGAAAATGGAATGTCTACTGTCAAGTCCCCATATAAATTCAATCGAAAATCTATGCTCAGTTTTGAAGATGGCTTTATATATATATATATATATATATATATATATATATATATATGAAATTATATATATATACATGTATATATATGAAATATATGTATACATATATATATATATATATATATATATATATATATATATATATATATATATATATATATATATATATATATATATATATATATATATATATATATATATATATATATATATACAGGGTGTTCCAAAATAATGTATACACTCTTTAAATATTAATAATACATTTTTATATGGATGAAAATATACAAAACAGATGGATTGGGAAAAGAGGGAAAGTTGAATACCCACCTAGATCACCAGATTTGACATCCTTGGATTTCTTTTTGTGAGGGTTTCTAAAAGACAAAGTTTACAGCAAAAAAAAACTGAAACAATTGCTGAAATGAGAGTAGCAATTGAAGAAGAATGTGCTCAAATATCAGAGGAAATGATACTGGACGTGTGTAGGTCGATTTCTTCAAGATATGAAAAGTGTATTAAACAGAACGACAACCCGTCTGAGCACTCGATGGGAACTCATCATTATATGAACATTCCGCAATTGCACCAAGTACCTTTTATCTTATTAAAGTTAATTTTTTATGTGTTTTATATATATATATTACTATCAAATTCTTTAAATGTGTATTCTTTCTCTTGTATTAATCTTATTTACAAGTTAAAATACATAAACTGAATAAGTTATAACGATTCATAGAGTGTATCCATTATTTTGGGACACCCTGTATATATATATATATATATATATATATATATATATATATATATATATATATATATATATAAAGGCGGCAAACCATATGAGAGCAAAAGCAGACATGTGAAAAAATTAAATCTATCATGTCGGAAACTGAAACTGCTGAATTATATATTAACGAATAATAGATTGCTGGCTATTATTTTGAAGAAAGTTCACTATATTAAAATGTAAATACTTCAAAAATATCATATATGTTTCTTCCATTACACTGGTCAATACGAGTTTTGGTGCCAAGAAACAAAACACAGTTTTTAGCTAATTTGATGGTGCTAATTCCAAAAATGGCCTTAGTTTTTCACGGTTAGCTACTATTGTCGCTGTTCTGAAATTACTCAATTTGGAAAAAAAAGTTAAATTTACGATCTTGGCTGATCGCAAAATTTAGTTAATACAGGTCGTAGAAACCCATCCGTTTTCACGCAGGCCGAGCAATTAATGTCAGCCACCTGAAATAAACTATTTTTATTAGAAAAAAAAGAGTTTTTGAGTCAAACATTTTCAAATAGAAGTATCGATTTTTTTTTCAAATTTATCGACAAAATTCCAATTAACTGATTAACTTTGTCAGTAATACACTTTAGTAAACCTGTAAATTAAGGTGACATCAAAATATGAAACCCTAAAATCTTTTATTTCATATTCATAAATTTATTCCATCACATGAAGAAAGGAAAAATCATTACCATAGTTCTTACGTTCACGAAGGTTTTCTTTCTGCTGTTATTTTATAAAATGTTTTGATGAAAATACTTGTTGGTTCTGGTATATTTAATCATGTTATTTTTAAATAGTTAGATTCTGACTGTTATTGTAAAAATAGTATATTTTAATAAGCAGACCGATATTTGTTGGTTTAAATGCGAATTAAAAAAAATTAAAAAAAAAATGCTTTTTTTCCGAAAATGAGTCATTTCTGTTCAGCAAAAAAAGGGTAGCTAGCCAAGAAAAGGTAAGGTCATTTTCAGATTCAGCGCCTTCAAATTAGCTTAAAAAATATTTGGTGTCTCGAGACCATTTCAATTTTTTTTTTTTTTTTGTTTTTTTTGTTTTTTTGTTGTTGATCAGTTTTATCGGAGTTGATCAAGTTTTGCTCATTTTATTACGTTGTTATTGAAGTGAAAATGATTTCCTCGTTTTATATAATAAATTCAGACAACGGTTTTTTTAATAAACCAAATAGCTTTAATAAAACCTGTTGAAACTGCATAAAGACTTAAATCAAGTTTCCGTTTGTGGTTTAAATTGATTGTTTAAAATTTGACAAAAATGTTCAAAGTAAATTTGACGTATTGAAGATTACATGAATTGCATAACTTCAGATATACGGTTTATATATATATACTGTGATTGAGAGGTTTTCTCCGAATATACAGTGGGCTATAAGTTTTTAGCCACCCTTGATTACAGCAATTTTGGCTTGTGTAATAATGTCTCTTCTTTTTTTTCTCAGACAATACCGTGTTAGTATCAAGCTACTCTCATCTATGAACGATAGTTGACTTATATCTTTCAATAAAAGTTCGTGGAAGTAAGTAAATTAGTGAATTTCAACGCTGGCAAATAATAGGATGGTATCAGTGTAGCAAGTCAATTAGAGAAATTTCTATGTTTTTTTTTCCAGGTTAATAATCAAACGGTTAATAATATTGTCAAGAAATTTAATGAAGAAGGCCATTGTCCTGTGGAACAATGTTTAGGAAGACCAAGCATCGTGTCTGAGCGAATGAAAAGGGCGCTGAAGAGGTAAGTCATTAGAAACCGCCGCCATGGCAACAAAGATGTCGCCAACAGCTATATATGAAAGACTCTGAAAGAGCTAGGCTATCAAAGAGGTGCAAGAAAGAAGCCATTAATTTCAGAGGTTAACAGGATAAGGCGTATGGACTGGGCGAGAGAATTCAAGAGCAAAGATTATGAATTTTAGCAGTCTGTAATTTGGTTAGATGAAAGTAGATTCTGTCAATATTCGAAATTGAGAGAGGTTTATATTTGGAGAAATCAGAATGAAACTTGGAACGCTGAATGTCTGCAGGCGACCGTGAAACATTGAGGGATTGGAGTAATGGTGTGGGGCGCTGTCTGGTTTGGAGGGAAATCTGAGCTGATTCTTTTTGACGAGCGATTGAATGGTCTAAAATAATGTCAAATATTAGAGAAAGGACTACTCCCACTATCTGAAACCAATCAGATTGACAAGAATGTCTATCTTTTTCGAGACGATGGAGCGCCATATCATACGAGCAAAGTAGCAAGGGCCTGGAAGTAATCGCAAGGACTCAGGTTACTGCCATTGGTAGCCCAAAATTCTGACATGAATCCATCAGAGCGCACTTGGGAGCACCTTGACCGAAAACTTCGAGACCGTGCGACCAAATTCCCGTCAGTGGCAAGTCTTAAAGTAATATTTCCAAAGGAATTGGCAAAATAGGGATCCGACGATTGTTGATAACTGGATAAAATCCATGAAAAATCGAATACAAGCACTGAAACTAGTAAAAGGAGGACCTACTCCATACTAGTTCCAAATACTGTTTATTTATGTTGAGTTGGGTTTACGTAATTAAATTTTGAAATTGGATGTAAATTATTTCTCCTGGCTAAAAACTCTTCTCGGGCCACTGTAAGTTCCTTTGAAAAAAATCAAACGATTCATTTGCACATGGATCAGTAATATGCCAGACGTTATTGTTACAAGCTATTAGGTTGGTGCTAAAATAATGACGTAATAATGTCGTTTTTTGACGTTGAAAAATACGTCAAAAAACGACATTATTATGTCATTATTTTTGCAACAACCTAATGCTTGGCACATCCACTATAATGGGCACCTTACGTTTTAGCGATTTTGACAGAATCTACTGTTAATAAATATATTCATTGCCCTCGGGGACTGCAGGAGGCACATATAGAGGGGCTTTGGATGAAAGAAGAAAATTGAGAAAATTTTCATGACATGTGGCAGACTGTAACCTGCTCTACTCGCAATTCGTTTGAAAGATCAACGAGAAAGATTAAATTTGGTCCATACCGCACAATACTTCGTTTGGTCGTCTTCCATTAACAGACCGCGAAAAATCGATTCTTAAATAAGTAGCCCACCTTACAGTCAGTAAGGTCATTTAGCTTTATTCTTTCTTTCTAAAAAATAATGTCATGGTAGGATCCACCTAATTTGCATAGTGGAGTACCGACCATATAAATATGCTTGGTACCGGGAAGAGAGAGGGGAATCAAGAGATTCACTCTCAGTCGAACTCTCTGCATTTTGCAGTGAGAGACCCGGACGAGGCTTTGCCGAGAGGCAGGGTTTCGTCCGGGGTGGTAGACAGGCCTTGAACCCGTCTAGGCGGGTTCAGAAAGGTCATATTTTTAGCCGAGCCTACGGGCTCGGAGATACCCACTTTAAACCGGCCTTGCGCCATATTTTATCCTCGTGGGTAGATAGATAAATACAGGAATCAAGAGATTCAACCAGAGACTCTGCCCGACTGCGACTCAGTCAACACATTCTCCAGGAACGGTCTTACCAGGAATATACAAAAGACTATATGTAAATGTTGTGTACACTTTCTTGTTTCAATACATTTTGTTCTAAGTACATTTTGTGTTGCATTATTATTCCATGCATTAGTCAAGTTTCAACAAATAACATAGTGTGTTTTATAGGGTACTGTAGATATTTTATAGGGTACTGTAGATATTCTTGAGCCTCTTCCCCGGTAACACGCTCTTGATGTCACCTGACACCTTTGAAGTACCTTAACCGTGTTCTTCATCAGTGCATCAATTATTTGGACTGATGCCTACCAGTGGGCATAACCATAATGATATATGATACCCAGATGACACTCTGTTAATGGCTCACTTAGAAAGAAAACTGAAAGAATTATTAAGGCAGTCGAGGAAGACCAAAAAAAAAAAGCAATACCATTAATGTATGCTAGCGAGCGAAGGAAACAGGCTACATGGCGAAATGTCTATTGGGTACGTTAAAATTCAGGCGGGGGCAGGAATTTATATGGCTAAAGTACCAATCGGTAATCAAAGGTATGAAACCTAAAAAGTGTAGCATCGTCAAAAACGCATTCCTGAAACTAAGATGAAGAGAAAGAAGAAAATTAAAACGAAAGCTATGTGAAGGAAAGAAAAGGAAACATAAATTGGTAAATAGAAACAGATCAAGACTATATATATATATATATATGTGTATATATATATATATATATATATATATATATATATATATATATACACAGAGAGAGAGAGAGAAAGAAAGAGATAGATAGATAGATAGATAGATAGATAGATAGATAGATAGATAGATAGATAGATAGATAGGGAGAAATTGTGAGATAACCATAGAAAAAAGAACGGCTAAACTATGATATAATATCTTATTTGGCCATAATTCTTGGACAATCTCATTGATGAAAAGAATAAACTTGAAACAAAAGAAATAAGAAAGAAAGAAAGAAAGAAAGAAAAAAGAGAGATAGGTATATAAATAGGAACAGACCTATAATAGATAGATAGATAGATAGATAGATAGATAGATAGATATATAGATAGATAGATAGATAAAATCAGTAATTGGTAGAATGAGATGAGTTGATTAATAAAAGCAGAATGAGAAATGAGATAGATAGATAGATAGATAGATAGATAGATAGATAGATAGATAGATAATATGCTATAACAGAGAGGGGATATGAATACTGCAACATAGATAGATAGATAGATAGATAAAAATACAGAGATAGATTAAAAAAAGGGATAGATACATAACCCTATAAAAAAAGAAGTGTTGAACTACAATATAATATCTTCTTCCCTATGTGGCCATAATTCTTGAACAATCTCATCGATGAAGACGAAGAAAAAATCTTGAAAAAAAGGACGTGATCCTACCAACCGTTGCTGAGAATAATACAGACAGAACATGTGAGCAATGAGGAAGTTTTTAAGCAAATACCAACTCCATAGAAACTGCGGCTAACAATCAGAAAGGCATGACTGAAAACACATCGATTGATTTATTTGTATTTACGACTTATCAACCCTTTACAGGTTATTTAAAGCCAGAAAATATTTTTAGACTGTAAGAATTTATCGGAGATTATAATGATTTCCTGATGCAATTCCTACTAATTAACCCACAACTGATGGGAGACGACATGGATTCATGCCTTTATTTACGCGTATGTGAATAATAATGAACTCGACTGGAATTAGAACTCGGATCTCCTATTTCCAATTCCGAGCCGTTAACCATTACACCACCCGCATATCCAACCTTATAGGACCTGGTATTCACAAGCAGTCACCCATCTAGTTACAGACCAGGCTCCACTCTGCTTAACTTCAATAATCGTACGCTAAACGGTCTTTCAACGTGCATGTGTTCGTAAGCAAACATTTTATCTCCTTTTTTATAGACAATAATCATTTACTGATGCAAATGCTACTAATTAACCCATAGCTAGAGAAAAGATGTGAATTTATATCTTTCCAAAGGGTATTTACGCTTAAGTAAAATTAGCGAAACTGTCCGGAATTGGAACTTAGTTCTCTCGTTTCCAATTTCGATCCGTTTTCCATTACACCACCCGCGCATCCAAGCTTACGGCACCCAGTATTCCGAAACGGCAACCTACCAAGGTACTAACCAGGCTCAACGTTGCTCAACTTCATTGATCGTACCAGAATCTGTGTTTCAACGTGATATGGCCGTAAATCATGTCATCCGCACATTCAAGCTTACAGCAGTTGGTATTCCGAAACGGCAACCTATCAAGGTACTGACCAGGCTCAACGTTGCTCAACTTCATTGATCGTACCAGAATCTGTGTTTCAACGTGATATGGCCGTAAGTCATGTCATCCGCACATTCAAGCTTACAGCAGTTGGTATTCCGAAACGGCAACCTATCAAGGTACTGACCAGGCTCAACGTTGCTCAACTTCATTGATCGTACCAGAACCTGTGTTTCAACGTGATATGGCCGTAAGTCATGTCATCCGCACATTCAAGCTTACAGCAGTTGGTATTCCGAAACAGCCACCTAACAAGATACTGACCAGGCTCAACGTTGCTCAACTTCATTGATCGTACAAGAGCCTGTATTTCAACGTGATATAGTTGTAAACCATATCACCCTCACGTACCTGATTTTCCTAAGCTGGCACCATCTAGGTACTGATCAGGCTCAACATTGCTTAAATTTAGTGATCGTCCTAGAACCTGAGTTTCAACGTTATATGGCCGTAAGTCATATCATCCACGCATCCAAGCTTACAGCATTTAGTATTGCCAAGCGCTCATTCTTCTAGGTACCAATCAGGCTCGACGTGGATTAACTTCGGTGAACGTACGAGAACAAGTGTTTCAACCTTATATTGTCGCAAGCCTGAACTTTCATGATATGTAACGAGGAAAGAAGTCTAGGAAATTCTCATAGTTCATCTTGAATCCGTAAAAAGACAATGAGTAATCAGCATGACTATTTTGAACAAGGACAGACGGTGTAGTAATCGAGTAGTAGTTATTGAAAGTAACAATTTTCAGGATGTCATGGACAACCATGCTCGCTCACATCTTAAAACGACTTAGTATATATTGAAGTAGACTGTAGACAGATAAGCAATCGTTTTTGTCGCTCTATTGCGTAAATAGATGTAATTTAAGATAATAGATGTGTTTTGCAATTATATGTTTTGGCATTCTCAAATTAGTCTCGAGCTTATCGGATTTTCATTGTTTGTTAAAGAAATTCTTTAAATATCTGCTACGTGTTTCATCAAGGTTGATCTTTAAGACTGTAAATATTGTAGTTAAAAGGTAGATTTTAGCACCCCTTACCTGCATGAATGTTAAAGAATGTCGAAGATAAAATAAGCAGTCATTGATAGATTGATTGATTTTATGACTTATCAGCCTTTTGGAGATAATAAGATTTTAGTGACACAAGTCTTACTAATTAACCCATAACTCGGGGGAGAATATCTAGATTCATACATCATCCAAGTCTATTTTTGCGGAATTGAATATAGCGAACCCGACTGGAATTGTAGCTTTGCTCTCCAGTTTCCAATCCCGATCCGCTATCCATTACACCATCCACACATCCAAGTTTACATCGCCTGGTATTCCCAAGTGATCCACTCATTTAAATAATGACCAGGCTCCACGTTGTTTAACTTATCCTGCTTCGTACCGGTTCTTCAACGGCATATGTTCGTAAACCAAGAGAAGCAGTGCTAGGCAGCGAGTAGCCTACCTGGCGATTTTGAGTGAACGGAAACATAGCCCCCCACCACAACCACACACACACCTAAAGAAAAGGAGGCTTGGTAAAGGAGCAGGTATTATTTGGTGCAACATCTATCTCACATCGATGGTAGTAGAGAAACGCAGAGTGAACACCGCGGTCCACCCGATGGCTGCATAGAATTGTGCTTGGCCAGGACTACATACGATTTTTAGAATTCGAAGTTGTCCGTCTCCTTGACAGGTTGTCAACCAGGAACGAAAAAATCATTATGTTTTGATATTTAACTCGTAGCCAAAAGACAAAGAGATTGAGAGTGTTCGTGCGTAAGGAAATGTAATGAACTCGACCTGAATTCGAACTTGGCTTGCCGATTTTCTTTTCGAGCTAATAAACATTCCAGCATACTTCATGCAGCAAAAGATTGGTAATTGCGGTGAGTCATGACTGCCCTATCCTTAAAGAAGACTCTTATTTTATTGTATTAACGATGACGTTATGTAATTTTTATTTTATTTTGTATGTGCTTGAGATGATAATGTCCCGTATTTTAATTAAAAAGAAATCTTGGCCATGATTTTCAAGTAATATTGAAACTATGCTTTCTAATAACGTGTATACCATATTGTCCATTAGATTTGATAAAACGATAGACAACTTCGAATTTAAAAAAATGTGGAGAAGTCAAGTTATTACAATTAAGAAAATAGATGTGGTAGACAGCCATGACGACGATGTTCTGAAGAGACATGGTTTTAAAAATATATTTGGTATTTATTTACAATGTAACAATATTTAACATGGCATACGGACGAAAAGGGTTAAAAAGTCGATTTTATTTTATTTTATTTTATTTATTTATTTATTATTATTTTTTTGTCAGAAACGGATTCCTTTTCCCAGGATATTGAGAACAGGTTGAAAAAGTTACTCAATGCGATTGTTACGATTCAGCGAAGCACAGCTGGCAGGTTTAGGGTACAGAGGTTAAGGTCTCCTGTTGAAAGGTGTCAGATGTATACGTCCTGAGAAAATTGTCAGCCAAAATTTCCCCGAGAAATAAATATAATTGGGAAAACAGAATGAGCAATTGTAAAGGCAGAAGATGACGTCAGGAAGGCTGACATCATATAATGGCTCCTCCCGAAAGAGGAGGGGATCTTCCAAAATTGGAAGTGTGAAACAGAAAACGAAAGAAGGAGACTGGTTGAATTTTAGGAGATTTGCATAAAACCCACCTATACGCCCCCACAACATGTTGGAAGGGACACGCATAAATACAACTGCCCACGGGGATAAAGTTGCAGTTGGAGGTAGTTGGAGTTGAAGTTGCGAGAGTGGTGTTAAGAGATTTCTGCCATAACGCTGTTTTGCCAACCTGATAATAATAATAATAATTATTATTATTATTATCTGCTGAAGAAAGACTCCGATGATAAACCTTGTGCCGTTCTTGAAAGTACAAACAACAGTACTTGAAGTTAAATCCAGTTGTCGCTGAAGAAAGACTCCGATGATAAACCTTGTGCCGTTCTAGAAAGTACAAACCACAGTACTTGAAGATAAGTCCAGTTGTCAAGTCTGGACACCCTTAAAGAAGTTGCCCGACATTTTAGTTCTGTCGCCAAATATTAGAAAGGGTCGGGAAAAGAAGGAAAAGAAAGAAAAAGAATTGTAATCTTTTTTCTTTTTTTTTAATTTTGATATAAACATCATATAGTGACTTATTCAGGCGTCGTCCATTTTACTTTTCAATTTTGCGTTCGCGTATTCAACTCCTTGGTTTAGCTTGATTGAGATAACTCAGTGATAATTCAGCTTGACCCTCTTAAGATCAAAAATAGCACAACGTGATTAAGAGAGTTCATAGTTGAAGAGGTCAACTTAAAGACCAGCTGCAGTGTCAAACGCCATCAACGACCGACGAGAATGGGCCGACGGCTTGTTCTCCGATACCAGGATACCTGATCAAAGACAGCAGGCCGTGCCCCGGTTACGCCGCCATAATAATATAGGAGTACAAAAAGTTTAATTTCTCATTTACGTGGGAAAAGGCAATAGCCACTAAAACAAATTTTGTAATTTAACAAAGCACAAGGCGAACAGCATTCAGACAACGGGGGGGGATTAAGTATCTGTGAAATGTTGGAAGACAATAGATTACGACCAGACACAAGTTCCGTAAAACATTGGTATCGCAGGGATACACCATATATACTGTTACCATAGTAGTATGTCTAGAACAAGACCGGTCCCACCCATCTTCAGCGTGGTTTTGGATTTCCTTGTCCAATACTTGTTTGTGACCTCAAAGCAAATGAAGCCCAGCAGCACCCTTATTTATTAGCAGGAGAAAGACGCATAAAGTCTTCCAGTGTCATCAAGGGCAAAGTGAACGAAACAAAATCGACCTGAATTTGAACTCGTCACGCGACTTTCACTTCCCGCGTCAAAAATTTCGCTGTCCACACATCACGACAGAATATAACTAAACATCTATTTAGTCGCATAGAATTTAGCATCGTCATTGTAATTGGTGGTCTGTATATTCAAGTTTTGCTTTATCATAATTTTCTTTAAATTTTTCTTTAGCAAAATATTCTATGAGGTGCTCAGGGATCCGAAGTGCCAAATGTAAGACAACATCCTCACATTTTATTTTTTTATTATTTTCCCGGTACCATAACATCTGTTAGTAGAGGAATATAGTAGGAACATAAAACCATTTCTGGGAAGATAAATTCTTTTAACGGCTGAACGAAATCACCTCCCACGTCCATGCCTTCGAATCCTGCACACTGCCGACCTTCGAGAAGATGCACTGGTCCAACCTTGTGTGCAATGAAGTGTTCCGCCGAAGGACCGTTCTTTCAAACATGCTCGGCACTATCGCTCACTGCCGTGTTCGCTGGCTTGGCCACAAACAGCAACGACCTGATAACGATCCTAGCAGGATCATCTACAAATTCAACCCGCCATCTGAAAACTGGCGATGACCTCGCGGGAGACTACGCAGCCGCCGGAAGGACGTTGTCCACCCGGACCTTCAGCAGATTAATCTAACGCTGGAGGATGCTCCTACGCGCTGACAAGGCCGCGAAAGCTGGAAGGTCGCTCACATAGGCTCACCGGCTTTTTGACATGAGATTTAGCAGCCGCTGTATAGAATGAACAAAATATATAGATATTTAAAATACACAAACTATTGCCCTCATCTTTGTCGCCATATTTATTACAACGTTTGTACCCTGGGGTAGACTTTCCTAGTTCCACGTGCCATGTTTAATAGATGTCAGTTATCTCCTGTTAATTCCCCTCTGAAAGTTCTCCACTGCTTTAACCAGGTATCGAACTCACACTCTTTGGGTCCTGTCACTGGATCTAACCAACGCCTTTATCCACTGTGCCATGTGTCCTTGAGGACATCTATTAAACATGGCACATGGAACTAGAACTGTCTACCACATTGAGCGAAATAAAGGGTTCAGTCCGACATTCCAACCACCTGAAGAAGGCCAGAGCGTACAACGGCTGAAACGTTGTAATAAATAAAGTTGTCCAGGGGTATGTTGCCTTTGTCAGACGATTTTCTTGAGGCTTTTCTGTAAAAAGGTGAGATTTACACCTCTTGTATGATTGTCAGAGGTCGTTCACGTTTAAGGCCAGCTTCATGGTGGACATTGCAACAAACATTTCCCGCGCCCAAACAGAATTCCCTTGCCTGGGTCTTCCATCACTTTATACTGCGGTTATTAGATGAACTCTGGTGTCTGGTAGCAATCAGAACATGTTCTGGTTTCTTTCCGACAATGCACGGCCACGTAGTCTCCGTTGCAACTCTTGATTTCGCGTCTTATTAAGCGGCTGCCATGATTGCGGTATTTCGATGCCCGGCACGAATGATCAGGATGCAAAATAACCAAAACGCAGGTTACTTTTTTCCAATATTCAGGTGGATTCCTCTTGTCCATGTCAGTTAAATTTGAAACCTCTAAAACCATGGTGACTAGGTTTCATAATGCCGTTCTCTTATGGTCCAATATCCTCGCACCTCAGTTATGGTCCAAGGTTAGAACCAAGGAAGAACAACACGAATACAAGAGTAGAATAACAAATATATATTTCAACAGAAATATAGTACAAGAAGTTGAAGGTGTTAGTAATGATTGTCCGTCTGGTTCAGAGTGAACTAATATTGTCTTGACTTGTTACACTATTCGGTATCTAGCCACCCGCCACGAGGGTTTCATGTAACACAAGGCCGTGTTTAACGTGGGTTTCCCGAAACCGTAGTCTCGGCCAAAAATATACCCTTTGAACCCGCCTAGACAGGTTCAGGGTCTGTCTACCTCCCCGGACGAAACCCTGCCTTTCGGCAAAGCTTCGTCCGGGTTCCTCTCTGCCAAAGCAGAGAGTTCGACAGTCATGACCTGGTGCTCGTTACACCATTCATTCATTCGGTATTTAGCACCCCCACGAGAGTTGCATGTGGCACAAGGTCAAGTTTAACGTGGGTTTCCCGGAGCCCGTAGGCTCGGCCAAAAATAGCCTTTGAACCCGCCTAGACGGGTTCAGGCCCATCTACCTCTCGACGAAGCCTTGCCCTTCGGCAAAGCTTCGTCCGGGTTCCTCTCTGCTAACGCAGAGAGTTCAACAGTCATGACCTGGTTCTCGTTACACCATTCATTCATTCAATATACCCCTTGAGAGGCGCAGTATTTATAGTGTAAAGAAGAGTCCATTATCGTTATAGGTAAGTTCTCATAACACGTTCATTGTTTTCAGATATTCCAAACCAATCTGAAAAAAAATAAAAAATAAAAATAGTTGACTCTGCTAAATTTATTCCGAACACCCTGTTCGAGAAGGTACCCAAAAGTAACTGGAATCGTTTTCTGTGTGACAAACCCGTAGTATTTCAGGCTTTCACCGTTAGATGCCACTTGAGGCAACCCTCAAGCATCAGTGGTTTATATTTGTTTTGAAGTGCTTCAAGCCTTCTCGTCTTTTTTACCATGGCTGAAAGGATGCCTGTCGTAAACTGAAATAGCAGTTGGAAGTTGATCCTGACCTTTTTTCGAAGGTCATCATTGGTGACGAAAGCTGGTTGTATGGCTATGACCCGGAAACGAAACAGCAATCAAGTCAGTGGAAGCATCCAACGTCACCACAACCCAAAGTGCGTCAAGTGAAGTCCAATGTCAAGACGATGCTGATTTGTTTCTTTGATGTGAAAGGAATTCTCCACAAAGAATTTGTTCTTCCTGGTCAAACTGTTAACCAGGCTTTTTACTTGGAAGTCCTGAATCGTTTACGAGACAAATGAGACGAAAATGCCCTTACCTGTGGCAAAGTGGAAGGTGGTGGATGAAATCATGACAATGCGCCAGCACACACTGCCTTGAGTGTGAGAAAGTTTCTGACCAAGAATGGTATGACCCAACTTCCCTATTCACCCGATCTCGCCCCCTGCGACGTTTTTGTTCCCCAGAATGAACAAAGTCCTCAAAGGAAAACGTGTTAAAGATGCGGAAGAGGTTAAGAAGAAAACGACGGAGTCATTAAAAAAAACATAACTTCACAAGAATTCCAGCACTGCTTTGAACAGTTGAAAGCACGTCTCGACCGGTGCATTGCCTCAAATGGAGAATACTTTGAAGGTGATAAGAATATAAACATGCAACAATAAATGAATAAAATTATATGACACAATTCCGGTTACTTTTGGGTCCCTGCCTCGTATTTCAAATCAATTGATTGATTTTATTGCTAAATTTAGTTTATTGCTAAAGATGCGTTCTCAAATAGCTGTTGCAATTTGTTGTCAATTCACAACGACGACTCTGATTAACTGTACGCTTTCTTTCTAAAACTTTATATGATGCAGTAGACATTCTTTCACGTCTTCTCTAGTCTACCGCCATTGATGTCATATGACAGCTTCTTTGTAAGTAACTTTACCGTATTCTTCCTTGTTCCATCAATTATTTCAACTGATGGACATCGGTGGATGTAACCATCACATCGTAAGTTACGCAGTTGACATTCTCTTGATAGCTGGTCCAGAAAGAAAACTGAAAGAATTATTAAAAAGGCAGTCGAGGAAAGCTAAAAAGACAAGAGTAACCATTATGTATAAGATGACTGAATGCATGGTTGTCAGCCAATGAAACTGCCCACGTTGCTAGTGATGCATTGGGGAGGTCTACACCGAGTAAGTGCAGAAATTTAACTATCTGGCTAGCACAACAAGAGTCGAATGAAAGGAAGACAAAGAAATACGATGGAACATAAGATTAAAAAAAAAAGATGCCTTCCAGAAACTAAGCAACGTATGAATAGATAGGAAAATCTTTGTAGAAGGAAAGAAAAGACTGCTGATTGACAACTCTCAATTCAAAGCCAAGGAAAATATTTTTCTAAATTTCCTAAGAATACACTATAATTAACAGATATTAATTAAAAAAAAAAGGTTTCGGCCGTTGTTTTCCTGCAGCCTTCATCAGGTGTATATCAAACCAGGTAGTCTGATTAATGCCGAAAAACACAATGAATGAAACGTTGTGATAAAATCAACAAAAATTAGGAAAATAGCCCGAATGTAAATAGTGTAAATAATGATACGACTTCATTCCAGATATTTAGACAGAAATCTAAAAGAATATATATAGAATATCATGAATAACCACAGTTCGCTATTCATTAAATAGAAAATATTTGAAATTTTATTATATTAGTAAATATATTTGAAATTAAAATATATCATAAAATATTTTAAATTATATTATATTATAAAAAATATTTGAAATTTTATTATATTAGCAAATATATTTGAAATTACAATATATCATAAAATATTCTTAACTATATTATATTATAAAAATATTTGAAATTGTATTATATTAGTAAATATATTTGAAATTAAAATATATCATAAAATATTTTAAATTATATTATAAAAATATTTGAAATTTTATTATATTAGCAAATATATTTGAAATTACAATATATCATTAAATATTCTTAATTATATTATATTATAAAAAATATTTGAAATTTTATTATATTAGTAAATATATTTGAAATTACAATATATCATAAAATATTCTTAATTATATTATATTATAAAAATATTTGAAATTTTATTATATTAGCAAATATATTTGAAATTACAATATATCATAAAATATTTTAAATTATATTATAAAATATTTGAAATTTTATTATATTAGCAAATACATTTGAAATTACAATATATCATAAAATATTCTTAACTATATTATATTATAAAAAAATATTTGAAATTTTATTATATTAGTAAATATATTTGAAATTAAAATATATCATAAAAATATTTTAAATTATATTATAAAAATATTTGAAATTTTATTATATTAGCAAAATATATTTGAAATTACAATATATCATTAAATATTCTTAATTATATTATATTATAAAAATATTTGAAATTTTATTATATTAGTAAATATATTTGAAATTAAAATATATCATAAAATATTTTAAATTATATTATATTATAAAATATTTGAAATTTTATTATATTAGCAAATATATTTGAAATCACAATATATCATAAAATATTCTTAATTATATTATATTATAAAAATATTTGAAATTTTATTATATTAGTAAATATATTTGAAATTAAAATATATCGTAAAATATTTTAAATTATATTATAAAAATATTTGAAATTTTATTACATTAGCAAATATATTTGAAATTACAATATATCATAAAATATTCTTAATTATATTATATTATAAAAATATTTTAAATTTTATTATATTAGTAAATATATTTGAAATTAAAATATATCATAAAATATTTTAAATTATATTATATTATAAAAATATTTGAAATTTTATTATATTAGCAAATATATTTGAAATTACAATATATCATAAAATATTCTTAATTATATTATATTATAAAGAATATTTGAAAATTTATTATATTAGTAAATATATTTGAAATTACAATATGTCATAAAATATTTGAAATTATATTATAAAAATATTTTAAAGTTTATTATATTAGTAAATATAAATTACAATATATCATAAAATATTTAAAATTATATTATATCATAAAAATATTTAAAATTATATTAAATTATATTATTATAAAAAGTTATCATTCCATGTTTCGGGAACCATGTTTGTAAAAATTGTAATCAACGAACAAGACATGAGTTGAACAATAATCATACACTTAAATAAATTGTGTATTCACGAAATGACGACAGAAAACAACAATATATTACTTCTATGTGCTGCGTCTATTTGGTTATGGATCTCCACAATTTCTTGCCCTTTCTAGCTCTTTATACATTTCGTATTTTCTCCTCAATTCCATTCCGCCATCCATTTACTAGGTAGGTTATAAGTTAGTTTCCTCTGTCCCTTTTGAATTTAATCTGTCCTGTGAGTATCGAATTTCCCAAACCTCCTTTCCTTTTTTTTTCTTTTGTTATCACAGTGAGTTTTCGGATATCAGTGTCACACTTTCCACTATTAAATCATTTCCCAGATAGTTTGTCGTTTGATTTTAAATGTGGCACAGTACTCAGTTGTAATTTTTCTAGCGAGAGAAGCTTGCTATTCATTTCACCGCGCCGAGATGCCTCAACGACATCTATGAGTTGAAAGATACAGCGATATTGCTTCATGCGTAGCGTCTGCTTGAGCAAGTAGACAGGCCGGAGCCAATACACCTCAAGGTCAAAGCACGTCCAAAATACTTCATTTTGAAGGCTCGATTTGGTCACCGGCGGGAGAGCGTTCCCTGTAGGAAGCCCTCCACCCAACAATAAGGTATTTACATGACGCCAATAACTTTTAGTTTGTTGCAAGTGGTAAGGTGTATTTTTGTCGCTCTGATTAGATGGTCGGCGTGGAAAACGATGGAATCCTTCGAAATACTAGCCGCGTATAATTTAACCCCACGGACGCTAATCCTGCATGATAAGATTGCTGTTACTAAAATAGGTTGTAGAGGAGGCGGGGTGAATAAAACAACAAGATGTTTCCTTACAAATGGGAAAAGCGGACCTTTCCGAAAGGAGTGCGCGAATGTTTTCGTTGGATTTTGACTTTCATGCTGTCGCAAAGTTTTTTTTTATATTTTTTTTTATCATTACATGGTTATGATCCTTGGGAAAGGTATGGATCCTCTTCTTCTGCCACCCCCTTAGCTATGGGTAAATAGCAGAACAGACCGGGTTATATAGCCATCGATGGCAACTGGTCTACCACAGAAAGAAATGGCAACCTACTGCGGGAAAAAAATCTGCCTCGTCAGTCATGTATCGAAAGATACATGATCGCCTAAGCGTGTATCACGCATGGCATATAACTGACTGATGTTCAACAAAAACAACGCTAAGCAGACAATTAAGGAATATCTTTAAATATTTAAAAATTTTTACAAACTCGTCCTGATCTTTAGAAAATTGATTGAACCATTGCTACTGTATGGATCAGAATCTTAGACATTATCTATTGGTCTTGAAAGACGTCTGGATGGAGGATACAATCAACTTAAAGACCTTTCGGAACATCAGTTGTTTACCCCATGCAAAGCTTAGCACAATTTACGGGGAACTGGAACCGATCCCGCTTCAAGCTCAAACAGAAACGGTTACTGTTTGCCAACCACTGCCACCGAGCGGTAGAGGGAAATCGTCTCATAGCTACTCTTATGGCGTCCTTCTGGAAGTGTCTTCACGGGAAAACTGACTTTCCCAGACACTATAGCTCGGGAGTCAGGATTGGACATTCGGGATCAGGGGAGAGCAACAGGGGACCAAACAGTGTGGAAAGGGATTGTCAATGGAGTTCCGACCAACCACAGGGAAGTCGAAGGATTATGATGGTGATGATGATAATAATGATGATGATGATAGCAGTGAATCCTCGATGATTTCCTTGCAGACGACTAAGAGACTCGAAACGAAAGAGACAGATACTGAGAATGCCATGTCCAGAACAGGTAAGCAACGACTAAATTCTAAAATACAGGGGTTTGGACAAAATAATTGGAACAGTTGCAAAATCCACTCCTATATTTCAAACACCTATTATATTAAGAACTTTAACTAAAACTTCGTAATTGAAGGTTATATCTATTGTAATTACGTTGATTTATCTAATTTACTGTCTTTGTCTTATTTATTTTTAGAATTTAGTAAAATTAAAGCTAAATGCGTGACCTCTCTGAGTTCGAGAAAGAGCAAATTGTTGGAGCTCTCCTGGCAGGAGCCTCGATCACTAAGGTTGCTGAACTGTTTGGTTTTTCAAGAGCTACCATATCAAGAACACTGATGCAATTCGAGAAACAGGGCAAGACCTCTAGCAACCGTAGCAATACGGGCCGGACTTGTAAACTTACTGACAGGGACTGACGTGCATTGAAACGCATTGTGGCAAAAAATCTTTGGACAGATGAGGCCAAAGTGACTGCTAAGTTGAATAACCATCTGAATAGTTCAGTTTCTACTAAAACTGTTCACCGTGAGCTCCATAAGGCTGCATATCATGGAAGAGCCGCTGTGAGGAAAACCCTGCTCTTCACTCGCAACATTCAAAAGAGGTTGAAGTGGTGCAGAGATCACAATACCTGGTCTGCAGATAAATGGTAGCAAGTCATATTCTCAAACAACTCCAGTTTTCTTCTTTTCCCAACATCAGGGCGAGTTTATGTGTGGAGGCAGCCCAAAGAAGCTTACAACCCTGACTGCCTTCTTCCAACAGTGAAGCATGGAGATGGATCAGTGATAGTTTGGGCCGCCATATCATGGAAATGTCTCAGTCCAATAGTTGCCCTGCATGGTAGAATCAACAGCAAAGATTAACTGAACATTTTGGGAGATCATGTTCATCCAATGGCCAAGACTTTATTCCCTTATGGTGACTGCATCTTCCAAGACGATAATGCTCCAATACATACCACTCGAGTGGTTAAGAATTGGTATGAAGAGCATGAAAGTGAGCTAGAACACATAGAGTGCCCCCCCCCATAATCTCAAGATATCGATATTATTGAAGATTTGTGGTGCATTTTGGAGCAACAATTTAGGAGCCGTTACCCTTCACAGTAGTGTTGTAAAGAGCTGGAGAAGGTTTTAATGGAAGAATGATTGGAGATCCCTCTGGATGAAGTCAGGAAGCTGTATGATTTCATTCCTAGACGTATTAAAGCTGTCTGTGAGGCTAAAGGAGGACCAACTAAATATTAAATAAATTTTCTTTGAATTTAACAAGTGTTCCAATTATTTTGTCCAACCTCTGTATATAGGAATTAGAAAGATTTTTTTTTAAGACAGATACTGAGAATACCATGACCAGAACAGGTAAGCAACGAGTAAATTCTACAATACATAGGAATTAGAAAGCGGCAAATACTTAAGTTCAGAAAGAATTGAACTCTCTGAAACAGTATAAGGAAAGGAAAGACGGCTCAGAACATATAATACCCACATGGCATATTAAAGGCTAGCGGGCAAGATGGAGACAGTGAATAACTCAGGTAATTAGATTGTGCAAAAAGACGGCAAAGCAGGGACCAGGGAGGATGCTAGAGTCAAACCGTACTTGGAGCTACAAAGAACAGGAAGTTGTGGAGAACTGTGATCTCTGACATCCTTAAGGGACTGTAGGTTAATATTGATGTTGTCGGTCGTATATGGCCAAATTGGCAACTGTCGTAACATAACTATTTGAATAGTGAAACTGCGCTAAGACAAGATGAGCCGAAGGAGAAGGCCGTCGTTACGCTTGGGGGAGTGGTGCATCCGATTAAAGAATAAAGACGTCGGAATAAAAATACAAATTCAATTAGAAAGTCCGCGTCCCCAATTTTCAACTATAAATGGCGGTAAATGTTTCCATCTTTTCTGTAAATTATTTTATTTATCTATTTATTTTCTTTGGTTTTCACTATGCTTTGTTATTAATATTATTATTATTATTTGTTTTTTCTTTGCCTTCTTCTGCGTCTTATCTCCCCCCACCACCAACATCACCAACAAACCCACCACCGCTAACCCACCATGTTGTCATCGATTTGTAGATTGAATTTGCTGCCTTAGCAAGTTTATATCTAACGGCTCCGGTCCGTTGCGATATTAATCAAATCAAATGCTTTTATTTGAGTCTATTGTTCTAGCTGAATTTCAATCACAATACACCTCGATTGGCGGTCTCTCGATGTTTTCCTGTTATCCATATTTTCTCCGAAATCACCCTCCCTCTCTCTTTGTACAGATATGCCTGTGTGTTTCTGCGTGCGCATGCGTGTGCCTATGCGCATTGGTGTATGTTTGCATGTGTCAATGTCTAATACAATACTTGTGGTCTTCGTTCATGCCTAAACACTTGACAAAAGTTTTAAACATTTTGAAAACATGCAAAGCTTTCCAGCTGAATGATTTTGGAAAGACTTTGCAAACGTTTCTACTTGAAATATTGCAAAAACCCAAAGATCTAATAAAGCTTTTCACCAGTTTGTTATGATTTATTGATTTATATAACTGTTTTTTATATCTCTCACCTTCTGTCTTTATACACACACACAGACACACACACACACACACACGCACACACACACACACACATATATATATATATATATATATATATATATATATATATATATGAGGAATCGGAGAGCCGAGTTCGAATTACAGTCGAATCCATTACATATACTTAGATGCTAATACCATTGGGAAAAGTATGAATCATCTTATTCTACCCGCCAGCTATGGGTTAAATAGCAGGACAGAAAGGGTTCTTTAGCCTTGTATGGCAACTGGTCTAAGAGAAGGACAACTCTGAATTCAAATCCTGCGGAGGGTCGTTTGGTGACCTTGTGGGCACGTATTCTCTGTATTCGACCCTTCAAAAAGTGTGGTTGATTCTGCACAAAGCCTTCACCACTTTAATCAAATCATGTGTGCAGGTGTCTGGCTATCGATTCCAAGGTACTGAATTGCTTGACTCTCATACGTTGATAAGCAACGGGAGAGTCCATCACATACACACACACGCACACACATGTATATATAATGAGGTTTGAAGTAACACACGTATATATATATATATATATATATATATATATATATATATATATATATATTGATTCAATCTTATTCTAGTAGACACTTTGTATTTGAAAAAAGACGCCGTATTTTTCTAAGATCATAAAGAAAATAAACTCTGTTTAATAAATAAAAAGAGGTATCTAATTCAAATATGAAGTGTCAACTAGAATAACGTTTGAAATAAAATAAAAAACTCACTGATTAAAAATAGATCCTTTAATTCTTTAGAATTGCTATGATTACGTTTCTGACAGTAGATATGGGTCTTTGAGAAATATATCTTACTGAAGAAGGTTTCCTTCACTTAAAAGGAAAAAGAGCGCCTTGCTGAACTGTGACGCTCTTCATAGCCGAGAGTCAAAGCTTATACATAAATATACACTTATACTTAGCATCAGATAGATACAGTTAAAATTTCTAAGGGACATAATGAGAAAAGATGGCTTAGAGTAGTTGTCATTCCTTGGGTGTGTTGAAGTCACAAGTGACGGGAGAAAAACTTGCTATAATTTAAGTACTACAAAGGAAAATATATTGTGGAGAATTATGATCACTCGAGGCTAGGTGAAACACAGTACATTTTCTACTAGTATGTTCCTAATAGAGTCGGGTAAATTTGTGTGTGTGTTAACCGTTCTTACACACCCTTTGTCCAGAAAAGAAAGCTCT
Source organism: Acanthosepion pharaonis (assembly GCA_903632075.3). Taxonomy (NCBI): domain Eukaryota; kingdom Metazoa; phylum Mollusca; class Cephalopoda; order Sepiida; family Sepiidae; genus Acanthosepion; species Acanthosepion pharaonis. Next base: position 95,424 of record CAHIKZ030004663.1, read on the forward strand.
TGTTCGAACACAAGAAAAATTAAATAAAAAACTTAACCGTACTACCTTGTCTGTCGTTTTTAATGAAACATGCATAAAGGAAGGATTGCTGCCTAAAATACAACTACATATATATATATATATATATATATATATATATATATATATATATATATAGAGAGAGAGAGAGAGAGAGAGAGATATAACTAGACTCTTGTTTCGAAAAACCCTCGAATTTTGATTTGCTAATAATCAAATAAATCTCAAGGGAAAAAAGGTTTTAAAAAAGAAAGAGCTACAAACATGAACCTCTGCCGACAAAAAAATCGCACAGATGCAGGTCTGAAGCCCAAAGAAAAAAAACCAATACGAGTAAACAACTAACAAAAGCACTCAATACAACCGTAGAGCAGACCTAGATACACCTAGTGAGCCAGACAAACCTACCCAGGTTTCACCTAAGTGGGTCGTCAGGAAAGTAAGGCCTTACTTTCCTGATGATCCGTTTAGGTGAAACCTAGGTAGGTTTGTCTGGCTCACTACTAGGTCTATCTATCTATCTATATATATATATATATATATATATATATATATATATATATATATATATATGTCTGTGGGTAAGTAATCCAAGTGAATCCTATTAATATATTTACTATAGTACATAGAAATGAATTACATAAAATTGAAACTCCATTTTTATGGCCATTTCGCTCCTCGGGATAAATCCCATGGAGCTTGTCAATACGAAAACAGCAGTAATTATTATATCGTGTTGATGGAAATGAAATTTAATGTGAGTTAACTGTATCTCACTTGCTTACCAAGAATTATTGGTAGAGAAAAGCTTTTATATGTATAACGTAAAAGGTTTTAATATATAAAAGCATTATAAGTAAGAGAAAATTTCAAATTGACGTTGATAAATATTTTTGGTTAAAAGGCTAAAAGAAATTACAAAAGTTCATGGTGGAAGCATTTTATAAGAAAAATAAGGAACTGTTTTGATATTTTCTTGCTGCAAATTAAACTTTGACTCACATATTAAAACTTGTATGAAGCTGAAGTATTTCTAGATTATAGATAGCATTTACGCCAGTTCAAAAACAGTCCTCTTCAGAGAAGCGTGTTTCCTACTATTATTGAAACAAGAACGATTTTCGAAAACGTTTACCCAGGCAACAAAAATAAGATGAAGACAAAAGGAATCAAAATGAATTATAATCAAATGTCTTCGTCTAAGTCTAAGTCTCTCGCATGACAAAGGTTAATCTTCCAAGATATCGACATATTCTCATTGATAGTCTTCTTCTGCGTGATAGTGGTAATATTTTGAGACGTAGTCTCCAAACTGTACGTGATATTCATGCCATAATGGCAAACCTTCACATATGCACGAAAATTTCAAAAGAAAAATAAATGAGTGTTTTGTTTAAGACTGTCTGTCTTCTCATCTGCAGATTACTGACACCTCAGTGCATCTTTGTCTGCTCAAAGAATTATTAGTGAATAATGCAATTAACAAGCAGTGGTTTTTTTTTTCCACCTTGATAGTTTTCAACAGTGTATAAAGCACAAAGAACGCATCTCTAATATTCCTCACGAAACAAAGACGCGATGAACAACTTTCAATAGTCTATAGAATACGTTTATATAATTATTATTAATATTTTTGAAAACCTGCAGAACTTTTATATATATATATATTTTTTTTTACTTTAACTGTAGAATCTAATAGTAATCAATACAATGTCTCTTAACACAAGGGACATATATTTACAATTTGAATGATTGAAGTTAGGAGACTTACTGAGAGTGGTCGGTGTTTTTATTTCAAAGGATTATGAACATTTGAAAACTTATTTAAGCTTAGGGTTAATCTGTGGATTATCATATTTCCCAAGAATTCTACTTCCCATGATTCATATTTAGATTCGTCATCGTTAAAACAGACTCTGGGCTCAAAACCTGTTGAATAAGCAGCAATGGTTAACTGCAATTAGCAAAATACTCAAAAGTGGAATTGACATAACTTTCAATTAACAATAATAAGAGGAAGAAAAGTAAAAATGACAAGGAAAAAAACGTGACAAATATCGGCTCCTGAAAAATTTATTTCAGTTGAGCTCTCTGGGGAGGAGGTGTGGGTTGGTAAACAGTGAATATTTATAGCTATATAGCGAGACTCTTCGCAAAAGCGAATTGAGTCACTGTCGGTCACTGGGCGTGTTTCTAAAAATAAATACGCTAAAATCCGCCTTCATCCCGACGGCTTAATGGTTAGAATCTCCGACTGACACCAATTCAGTCGGGTTTCGATCCTAGCCACAATGATGAGCTGCTAACAGTCTGACGTTATATATATATATATATATATATATATATATATATATATATATTTCTAAGCGTAAGACGATAAACTACGTCCAATAGAAAGGCTTCTGATCAGGAGGCTTTGAGGAGCGTGGAACCTCCTCTTAATTGCTGGTGTTCCCAGGTCCACCCTGACTCTGGGTGGTAGCACCTGTTAGGGTCCAAGCTATGGGTAAATAGTTAACCCCGAAACTGAGCAGACATGTTCTTTTATACTTGTCCTTCATTTTTCTATCATGTCAGGTTGGATTTGTCAGTCTTCATCGTTTTCTCTCACGGTTGACGGGGTTGTTGTTGCTATTCTTTTCTTCTTCTTCTTCTTCTTCTTCTTCTTCTTCTTCTTCTATGACCTTTGTTCATTTAATTGTTTTTTGACAATAACTATATTTTGTTTAATTAAAAATAACAGCAGATCGTCTCTAGCCGTATTTTTATATTTGTGTGCATCCTCGTTTTTTTTTTTAGAAACTATTTTAGAATACGCACAAGACGCAGATTTACTAACACAACGTTTCATCATTTCTTCGATTTTCTTGACGTTCAGATTTTTATTTTCATTATGAGATATATTTCTCCTGCTAATGTCTCCCTTTTTGTTATTTTTAACGACGTTTCGGCCGATGAATTCGTCAGTGTTGTCGAACTGTTTCAAAATCGGTGATAAAATGTTTTCATTATTGCCACGTTTATTGCTTTCTAAAAGTGTAAAATGGCGTTAATCCTGTTAGCTTCCGTCCTGGGTATGACGATAAACTACATCCAACAGCAAGACCTCTGATTAGGAGGCTTTGTGGACCGTGGAACCTCCTCTTAATTGCTGGTGTTCCCAGGGCCACCCTGACCCGGGGTGGTAGCAACTGTTTGGGTCCCAGCTATGGGCAAATAGTTAACACCCAAAATAAGTTTTAATACCAGAAATCCTTAAAATATCAGAAATATGTAATAATAAAAAGCAAATTATTGCCAATAATAATTTTTGAAGGAAACGTTATTCTCTACCAAGTGAGAAATTTAAAACCTTTTTACGAAAATAAAATCATCCAATATTGTAAATTTTCTAAAACAAGTAGGATTGTACTAAACAATATGAGTAATTTAAAAATGGTTCAAATATATATGTATACATACACACCTTTTTTACCAAACTATCGCTATGAATCTATTTCAAAAATTTTGTTGGCATTAAATGACCCACTGAGGTTGATATGCCATAAAACAAAACAAAAAACCAACCTGATTGCTTCTCTACAAGTATTGTTTTCATCTTAATTCTGATTTTGGTTTTCACTACAATATCTCAGATTCTCATTTTGTGACAAATTATTAAATATTGGAGATAGGATATAAAATAAAATAAATAGATTCCAGCAAGAACCGAACTCCAATCTTTTTACCAAGCAAAGTCTTTTTAAAGAGTGATAGACGCTTGCAGATTTTAAAATTACTCATAAGTTTACAGAATTCAGTTGTATTAAGATTAATATAAAATGAATTTTGATTTTTGTTAAGTGAGATATTCTTTTGTATTCATTACATTTAAATCGCAGTTGCTTTTTATCGCAACTATAACTCTGTAGGCGTTTGTAAATGAAGAGTAATATTAAATTTTCGTTAAATGAAGAAGAATCAGTTCCTAATTAATTGCTAGATTTTTTATTCGCTTGCATTTTATTGGTCACTTATTTTATTTCGCATTTTTCCCTGTTTGAATAAAATCTCTTGCATGGTGGAGTGTCAAATATTTAATTTTTGACTAGTATTTCTTTCATCTTATTTCTCTTGCTTTTTATTCAAGGCTTATTCTTTATTTTTCATCTGCCCTGTTTACTTAAATATGCTTTATTAATAGTAGCATTAATAGGATTCAAATCTCCTCCATGATGCATCGTTACTTATTTATTTTGACTTGCAGTTCATTCATCTTAGCTATAACTTCTCATTGTCACTATTCACTCTTCTTTTCTTTTGTCGTTTGTAAACAGTCGACTCGAGATATGACGTCTTTCTATTATTATATTTCACACTATCACACATTTTTTCCCGTTGACATATACTGCGACCTCTTTATCAATGTCTGCAGCTAGGAAAATCTATTTAATTCTTGTATAGACACAAGTCCTACACAAAATTCGAAAGCAAAAAAATATGTTTTGTTAGAAAGTGCGTAGTATACTTGTGTATGTATGCCTATATCCTTCAGAAGGAGAGAGAGAAAATAATTTGCGAACGAACGCGAATTAGAAGTAAATCAAATTCAAAACCCTTCAAAAGCGGGTCACCCCATCTTAACAGATGGCAAATTACAAGCCTCTGCGGTAAGTGTATGATATATGTCATGAGAAACCGTAAGAATCGTTATGGAAAATAGCCCAGAGTTAGAGATATTTTAATAAGAGTATATAGGTTTGTCGATCGTCCGGTTCACACACTTCAACTGTTTTTTGAGAAGGGTAGAGGTTTATCCCTGATTTCCAGGTTGGGATTGGGTTTACGGTCCTTTCTAAAGTTTGCTTCAACTCTATACATTTAACGTCTTCTTCCTGTCTTTTCAACAGGAGCAGAGGTTTATCCATTGTTTTCTGTTTAGGATTGGGTTTACGGTTCCTTCTAAAGTCTGCTTCAATTTTATAATTTTTAACGTCTTATCCCTCTCTTTTCAACAGGAGTAGATGTTTATCCATTTTTTCCTGTTTAGGATTAGGTTTCCGGTTCCTTCTAAAGTCTGTTTCAAATATATACTTTTTAACGTCTTATCCCTCTCTTTTCAAATAGTAGATGTTTTAGGATTGGGTTTCCGGTTCCTTGTAATGTCTGCTTCAACTTTATTCTTTTTAACGTCTTCTCCCTGTCTTACCCAGGACGCAGATATAGTTTATCTTCGTATCCAGGACGAAACGCATAGGGAATGAAACATGAAGTAACGTGTTTAAAAGAGCAAACTCTGTTCTAATTTCAGGTAGTGCCTTCTGCGCCATGTCCGTCATGCCAAACCGTCTTCCTCCTCTTGTTCCATCGTTGGGATCCGTTGCAATCGTCATCCACTTGTTCCAATTTTTTTGTTTTTTGGCGTTAGTAGCGGTGAGTCTGTGTCCTCGTCTTTGAACTTGCCACCAAGGATGGACTCTACCAGGAGTTTATAACTCCCGTTTTAGAGTCAACACATCACGCAAGTCTCTCCAGCAGGACAAGTAGCGACCATCGGAGGTGAAAAAAGGTGAAATTAATTTTAAAAAATCCCATATCTAGACAAAAATAGAAATTATTTGATTCATTTCTTTTTAGTTTTACTTTTATTTTGTTCTGCGGCTTATCAAAATTTTGTGGTTTACTTAATCACGAAATATATTTTGAATTGTAATAAAAATTTTTTCTTGCCAGTGAACCTTGAATTTGAAATTATCCCACTCCAAGTAGATCTATGTATTTTCCTGTATTCTTGTTGTGGAGTGATTTCACAGTGGAGGCTTGTATTTGTACTAAGTCGGTCCTAAAATAAGTTCGACGTACAAAACGTTAGGAACTTGATATAATAGGTATAACGCAGAGTAATCTAGTTGTGGTCGCTGATACTTTAGTATCCGACTAACGGTCGTCCGACATCGACGGATCGACTGACCGACGATATTAAGTCACCACCCCCACGAGGGCGTCATGTGGCACAAGGCCTTTTTAACGTGGGATCTCCAAGCCCGTGGGCTCGACCAAAAATATATCCATTGAACCCGTTAAACGGGTTCAGGGTCGGTTTACTTCCCCGAAAGAGAATCCGCCCTTTTGCATAGCATCCTTCGGGATCCTCCCCACCCAAAGGCAGAGAGTTCAACCGATCAGCCAATCGACTGACTGACCGACTCTCTCGTTACTCTTACTACTCCTACTTATTATAGATGGGAGAGTCTATTAACTATAGAATAGGTGTATTCCACTATAACAATTCTGAATGGTGTTACATTTGCGATGATCATTGGTATGCCGTCTCTCCCTGCGTGGACCATATAGTCTTAGAACCAGTTATCTTAAGATCTATATCCACCATTTTCTCCCCGAGGGAGAAAATACTGAAATCGCTTTCAAACTGTTCCAATCCCCGAATTATTTCCTGTACAAAAATTATTTCCTGGACAAATATATTATTTCCTGTAGGAAAATCTTACAAATTCTACAGACGAAAAATAGAAAAAATCCATAGATAATAATAATAATAATAATAAATAATAATAATAATAATAATAATCACATATACTAAAATATTGTGTTAGCCCAAAATGCAGATTCTGTGATAAATATCCAGAAACGATTGATCATCTTGTGTCAGGTTGCAAGGTATTGGCGGCTACTGAATATAAAATCCGGCATGACAGAGTGTGCCAATATCTGCACTGGAAAATTTGCAACTTCTACGGGAAGGAAACTGAAAGAAACTGGCATGAACACCACCCAGACCCGGTTACGGAGATAGGACCTGTTACAATTCTATGGGACTACACAATACACACTGACAGAACAATCAAAGCCAACCGTCCAGATATTGTTATTAAAGACAACAAACAAAAAAGTACCTACTTATTGATATGGCAGTCCCTGCAGACTGCAATGTATCTTTGCAGATATTCAAAAAGCTGTCAAAATACAAGGACCTTGAAATCGGAATCTCAGTAATGTGGCAGATGGGAAAATCAACAATTCCTATTGTAGTTGGAGCCCTAGGAATGATTGGAAAAGATTCCAGTAGACTAATTGAAGGGATTCCTGGAAGTCCATGACACAAAGAGACACAAAAAATTGTTCTCACAAGTACAGTCCACACTTTACGAAGGGCTTTATCTATGTAATTTTTTTTTTTTTTTTTGGTCAGCGGAAAGTGTCATGATGCCATTTCTAACTTTAGGTCCCTGGCCAGGACCCGGAAAGAAATTTGTAAACGCCAGAAATCAAAGAAAAAAAAAATAATAATTATTATTATTATTATTATTATTATTATTATTATTATTTGTGTATGTAATGTTTTCTGCTTTGTATCCTGTACAGCCGGGTCTAAACAATAGTCCTTAGGCCCTATAGGAGAATTATCATTTAATTGATAGCTTTTTTCTTAGTATACGGGATGTTCCTAGTAGGACGATCTTTTGGGCAACTTGTATGTTGATATTACCTGGGACACTGTTAGTAAAATTCTACATTCCTTTTCTCACGAGATCCAGAGCTTCGATTATTACAGTCCCAGTCTTCATTCCCCACATCCTGTGGATCTCGATCACCAGCTCTTTGTAAATAAATAAATAAATAAATAATAATAATAATAATAATCCCGACAACCTTGACAAAATCTGTAACATAATTATACCCACAAAACCAATAGTAAGCACGATTGAAAATAACTTATCCAAACTTGATCAACACTACTGATAAAACATGTAGTCAGCAGTAATCAGAATGGCAAAAAAGACGAAACTAAGGCAGAATTATACAAAATAAGTTGTGCGAAATTCCCAGTAATACACATAAATCTCAAAAAAGGTTATCGGATTATCGCATTTATATACTATATAAGTGTATTCTAAATGCACTGGTAGTTCCTCGTAAAACATTTGACAAAAAGTTTGGCTGAATAATTGCCACTTTGATCAGAAGAGAAGAAAATGTATTGGAAGAGCAAGTATGTGACAGTTTTTTTTTTTTTTTTGCCGGTAAAGAAAGAATATTTTTCTCTTGTCTTCAATTATTTTTTTTACAGGTTTATCCACCGTAGAAAAAGATTAGATAAACTTCAAGCTGTCAATATGTTAACACCTTAAATAAACAGCTGCCGTCGAGTTAAGATATGCAATTCAGTGATATTTTAAACTTAAAGTAATGAATATCTCTTACAAATCAGATTAAAATTTAAATCAGCTAATATTTCTTGACGTTTCAGAAAAGCATATTTGATTCGTGGAAGAGGTTTTGATAAAGAGAATTAAACTGTGATGAAAGATGACTAAAAATGGCGCTAAAAACAGTAATTGTAGCAATTTCTCCTTCCACTCAATTTAAATTAGTTTTGAAATACAGCAATGCATTTTCCTTATTGGAAATATTAAATTGTCATAGAAAATATGCGTCCTCCGACAGGAATCGAATACATGTGGATACGCATCGAGCAGATATGAATGTACGTGAGAAATTCATGTAATTGTAGCAAAAAAAAAAAAAATATATATATATATATATATATATATATATATATATATATATATATATATATATATATATATATATATATATATATATATATATATATATATATATATATATATAGGCGTGGTGTAATGATTAGCAAGTTTGTCTCGCTCAGAACCATTACAACTGAGTAGTGAGTTCGATCCTCACTGGGTGGCCCATGCTTTCAACCTTGTGCCACATCCAAGCTGCGCTTATAAAAACACCATACATTTCCCAAGTGAATGTAGCAAATCGGCTCTCCGAATACTCATTATGAGCAGTTATTCATTACACCAGAATACACATTGCAGTTGGCATTAATTCTTGTAAAACCATAATGATGAATCCAAAAGTATTGGAAGAGAACAAAGAATAATAAAATGGTAAACTTTAATCAAGTAAACAAAAACGTTTCTGTATGTTTCGTTTTGATAATTTAGTTTCAATCTTACAAAAATTTTCCATTGTTTTATATTATAGATCAAGGGTCGGAAACCTACAGCTCACGGGCCGGATCCGGCACGCGAAAGCATTTTGACCGGCCCGCGAGCCTGATTACCAATGACTCTATTTTTAACATGAGAGACGACCTTCAAATGAAATTTGTTATGTGTCATTTTTCAAAGAATGTCTACACATCTCAGAGCACTAAAAATATTAGACTATCTGCCAGTTATCTTTCATGAGACTTATTTTACCAAGTTGCGTTGCCTACGTTTAATGTCAAATAATGGATACATATTTGTTATGACCCTTGGCTACATTAAAAGTTTCTTTAACATCCAGGTCACTAAATGTAATTCATACTATTTAATTAAACCAAAAAGACTGTTATAAAAATAACGTATAAACACACACACCCATTATATATATATATATATATATATATATTTGTTTGGACTGATGTGAAATAGTGACGGTGGGGTTCACGCTATTTGCGATTGTCAGACAAACATATATATATATATATATATATATATATATATATATATATATATATATATTTGTTGTGGATTCCGAGATGAAATTCGGTCTCCAATGAATGACAAACACAAGAATTAAAGATAAGAAATTAAATGTATTTACACAATAATACACAGAGTAATTCTGTTAGTAAATCCAGGAACGCGGTTAGTAGCAATAACGTATAGATATATACAGTCTCGAAGTAAGACTTCCTTAGAGTCGGGCGTGCTTGTAACTGTGACTTCTACAAGCCGTTACCTCACACTATTACTCTACCTCCAACTCAATCTCAATCACAATCTCAGTCTCCTTTCTCTATACTCTGACTGTCTAGATCTGGATATTTAACGGCAGCAGTCCAAGTAACACTCTGGTCGAGTCCACTTATATAAAAAAGGGGACCCCATAACACCCCCTCCTTAGATCCCTTTTTGTGGGGAGTTAGTATTTTTGTCTCTTATGGTTGATAATCAGGGGTTCGACAAATTTTCTCTTCCTGTTTGACCTTCTCATTTCTGTGTCTTCCTGCGGTCTTCGGATCTCAAACACTTCGAAGATTGTATCCATAGAATCGTCGTTTTCTGCGGTTGACGAGCTTGGCTCCTCAATCCGTTTTTTTTTTTTTTTTTTTGTAATTGATCGATATGTCTTCTATGTGAAAACTTCTCGCCTTTTATTGTGTACATTAGATTTCCTAATCTATTGATTACTGTGCCAGGCTCCCAGTAAGCCATATTGTTTATTTTCATTCTAAAATAAACCCGTTCTCCAGGTTTGAATGATCTCTTTGGTACAGTCGGTGTATACTGGTTTTTGTTCTTGTTTGGCAATAATTTGTCAAACGCAGACCTTATTCTCCGTGCAAACATCACTTCCGCTGGTGAAAGACCCGATGGCGTGTTCACGTTAGGTGTTATTCTGTACACTTGGAGGAATTGTTGTATCGCTTTTATCGTCGGTACATCCTCGGCTTTTTTTAATGCTCTTTTTAGTGTGTCAACGAACCTTTCAGCTTGTCCGTTCGACCTCGGGTGGTACTGAGCTATCTTGATGTGCTTTACTTGATATGTCTCACAAAATTCTTTAAAGTCACTGGAGGTAAACTGTGTGGCGTTATCGCTTACCAAACAATCCGCGACGCCAAATCTCGCTAATAGTTCGTGTAACCAATTTATGGTGTTTTCTGTCGTCGGGTGTTTAAATCTGGCAACCTCTGGCCATTTACTGAAACTATCTACTGTTATTAAATAATAGCAACCTTCAATGGGTCCTGCGTAATCTACGTGTATTCTGGACCACGGTCTGTCGACTTTAGGCCATGGCCTTTGTATAGAGGGTGGTGCATTCACCGCAACAGCACAACCTTTGCAACTTTCCACCATTTGCGTGATATCATTGTCCATGTTCGGCCAGTAGACAAAACTTCTCATAAGTGATTTCATCCTGTTTTTTCCGGGGTGTCCCAAGTGAAAATCTTTTAAGATCCTTCTTCGTAGTGACTTCGGTATTACTACTCTCTCGTTATACAATAATATGTTGTCACAGATCGAGAAACTGTCTGCTAAATTCTTCACTTTCTCTATTTTTTTTCTTGGTATGCTGAATAAACTCGTCTCTTTCTGCTGCTCGTCTTATCTCTAGCAGCGTTACAGGTAGTTCCTTTATTGTATTGCATAGAACCTTACTGATTTCATCTTCAGCTTGTAATGCTGCAATTACCGAATCTTCTAATGGTTCGCTTTTCGCAGGTATTAATCGCGATAGTCCGTCAGCGTGTCCGATTTTCTTTGATGGTAAGAATTCCAGTTTAAAATTATAGTTTAGTAACACAGTTCCCCATCTTAAAAGTCTGTTCGCTGTATAGACTGGTAGACCTTTTTTTGAACCGAAAATCGTAAGAAGTGGTTAGTGGTCCGTTTGGAGTGTGAACTCTCTCCCATAAATATATCTGTGAAAACGAGTTACTGCAAAAATTATGCCTAATGCCTCCTTTTCGATCTGTGAATAGTTTCTCTCCGCCGGTAATAATGATCTAGATGCGTGTGCAACGGATTTGTTTGTACCGTTCCGCATCTTGTGTAAAATACACGCACCTACCCCATGTAAGCTCACGTCACTTGCAATAATGATTTCGAGTTCGGGATCGAAATGTGTCAATGTTAACTCTGAAGTTAAGTTTTGTATTATTTCCTTAAATCCTTTTTTACAGTCCTTTGTCCAATTCCAATTCTGCTCCTTTTTTAGTAACTCATTTAGTGGAGCCCTCAGTTTATGCATATTATCAATAAATTCGCCATAGTAGTTAGCTAGGCCCAGGAAACTTTGTAGTTCTGCCACATTTTTTGGTTCAGGCATATTTTTAATTGCCGATCCCCACTCTGGGTCCGGTTTCCTGCCATTTTCATTTATTATCTGACCTAAATATTTCATTTCATTTAGGAAAAAAAAATCACACTTTTCTCCTTTTACTTTGAACCCAAAGTCCTGAAAACTATATATATATATATATATATATATCCCTCCTGACTGTCTAGCCCTGGGTATTTGGCGGCAAAGTAGTACAAATACATACTGGTCGAGTCCACTTATATGAAAACAGGGAGGACCCCATATTGTATAGTTGGATTGATGTGAGTTTTTAACCCTGGGTTTCACACTATTTGCAATCGTAAGACAAACACACACATATATATATATATATATATATATATATATATATATATATATATATATATATATATATTGAATTGATGTGAATTTGTGACCCTTGGTTTCACGTTATTAGCGATCGTCAGACAAACAAATATATATATGATAAAATATAGATTTAAGGTATGTTATATCTATGGGTTAAAGAGCTCATTATCAGGGATAGAGCGTATGTAAATATAGACTTGTCCGGAAATTTCATACCGATTTTTAGTTTTTCATGTTCCACCACGTTATAATCCATCAAATTCTATCGACAGATATATGCTTACATTTCCTATTAGTGCACACAACAAATTATCTCTTGAGAAAGAAAGTTTAAAATTACTTAATTAGTGTCAATTTTGCATCTTTATGAAAATGGAAGATTACAAGGTGCATTTTAGACACGTGATACTTTTTTTTCCTTAACTGCAAAAACGTTCCGTAAGCAACAAAAAAAGGTATGTACTGTGTATAATGAAAGTACTTTAGCTGACAGAACTGTATGAAAGTGGTTCTCTAAGTGTAGAGTTTTCGTTTGTAACCAGGCAGTCCCTCCACTAGAGATGACGTGAGAATAACCCGCATTACACAACGCGGGAATTACCAGAAACACTATATTTAAAAAAATCTACCATCCATGAGCACTTAGTGAAGCTTGGGTACTCACATCGCTACGATGTTTGGGTACCACATGGTCCCTGTGAAAAAGACTTTTGTGTCGTATTTTATCAGTGATTTACTGTATAGGCGCAATGTAAATGCACCCTTTTTAAACAAATTGTGACGGGTGATGAGAAATGGATCGTTTACAACAATGTTCAACGAAAAAGTTCCTGAGAGAATGCGACATGAGCCAATTTTAGCCACCTCGAAAGCAGGTCTTCATCTTAAGAAATTCATGCTGTGCATATGGTGGGATTGGAAAGGAATCCTGTAAGATGATCTTTTACCAAGTGACCAGTGAATTGATTCTGAAAAATACTGCTAATAACTGGACGAATTTAAGGCAGCAATTCAAGAAAAACTCCCAGAATTGGCGAACAGGAAAGGTGTTGTTGTCCATCAAGATAATGCCAGATGCCACGTTCCTTTGATGACCAGGCCAAAATTGTTGCATCTTCGCTGGGATGTGTTAACCCACCCGCCATATTCACCAGATATCACTCCTTCGATTTTTAAGTCATTAAGGTCTTTGCAAAATCATCTCAATGGTAAAAATTTTAATGCTTTTGATAACTTAAGAAAACAACCTTAATGAGTTCGTTGCCAAGAAACGACCGAATTTCTGGGATGATTGAATCTTTAAGCTGAAGGAAAAATATAGAAATATTGTGCAACAAAATGGTCCATATTTAGTTGAATAAATATTTAATGGCATAATTTTGTTTTGTGAAATCGGCCTGAACTTTCCCGACAACCCAATATAAATGTAGATATTAAAGTCAACATCTAGAGACGACATTTTGTTTCATGCTAAACGCAATCGTCAGGCCGAACTAACAAATTTATTTTGTAGCTTTTGTCGTATGTATCATTTTTCGCTTTTTACTTTTAAATTTTGAATTTGCCTTTTATTTATTTTTCTTTACTCATACTTGATGAGAATTGCTCGAACTGAATCTCTAAGGATAATCACAAGACATCAACTGAGGCAAAGTTGGTGTAATAGGAGTAATAACGAAGGTGGTGATACTGAGTAAAGTGCTGGAGATTTGATGACAATTGCTCTGACTCAATTTCTAATGATAATCACAAGACATCAAGTGTAAACAAACAAATGCATGTAATAGGAATAATAATAATGATGGTGATGATACTGAGTAAAGTGCTGGCGATTTTTTAAGATGATCTTCATCATGTACAAGGCCCAAAAGTTGCTCGAGGTAGCGGGTTACAGAATAATAAGTACAGTTTTATGGGGATATGTGGTGAAGATAACTGTTTACCCTAGACTTAAATAAGTTAAGATAGGGATCAGGGAAGCATCCTCATGGGAGTCGCTTCCACAAAGTAGCGGTTCGTGAAGAAAAGTTACTCAAGTGGAAATTTCATATCACCACTGGCTTATGAATAGGATGCGGGTGGTTCTTGGTTCTTAGCCCTGGGGATTAGAAACTTGTGAAAACTAAGGAAAATAATTTGTTTAAAAATCTCCTAAACTAGCCAAAAATAGAAATGAATAGAATACGTGAACCAGTAATAGAGAGTTCGAGAGAAAAGAAATAACAACAACGGCAGAAATTGTTATATGAGCTCTGGTAAAAAAATATCCGTAACTAAGACATTAATTTTATATGTCCTAAAATTACTCCACTCATGACCTGTGGCACATGACTCAATGGATAAAAGCGTTGTTTGGATCCA
>CAHIKZ030004663.1:115000-122500 GCA_903632075.3 Acanthosepion pharaonis
TTATAAGTAAGATAATAATCTGTGACAAATATCCAGAGACAACTGATCATCTTCTATCAGGTTGCACGGTATTGGCATCCACTGAATATAAAACCCGGCATGACAGAGTGGGCCAATATCTTCACTGGAAAATATGCATCTTCTACGTGAAGGAAACTGAAAAAAATTGGTATGAACTCCACCCAGACCCGGTTACGGAGATAGGACCTGTTACAATTCTATGGGACTACACATTACACACTGACAGAACAATCAAAGCTAACCGCCCAGACATTGTTATTAGAGACCGCGAACAAAAAATTGATATGGTAATCCCTGCAGACTGCAATATATCTTAAAACTAAACTACGAAAATACACGACTTTGAGATCGAAATCTCAAAAATGTAGCACATGGGAACATCAACAGTTCCTGTTGTAGTTGGAGCCCTCGGATTGGTTGGAAAAGATTCCAGTAAATTAATGGAAGGGATTCCTGGAAGTTCATGCCTTAAATACAAAAAGTTGTTCTCATGAGTACAGCCCACATCTTACGAAGTGCTTAGTCTATGTAAAATGTGTGCGTGTGTGATTTTTATTAATTGGTCAGTGGAAAATGTCATGATACGTTTTCTAACCTAAGGTCTGTGGGCGGTAACCATAAAGAAATGAGTATCGTAGGAGTCATTCCCTTGTTTAAATTTAAATTTAATTTAAATCAAATGGAAAAAAAAATTCAGTTGGGGTTTTGTGCCTCTCGCCTCTGAGGACACCCTTTGATCAAACTGGAATATACTTATCCAAGTACCCTGGGTAATGTAGTTTCAGAATATATATGGTTATGAGGTTATATCTCCAAAACAACAAACAGCCCGACAGGGACTACATATATATATATATATATATATATATATATATATATACCCAAGTATATAATTGGTGTATACTGAATGAATTCCAATAACCAACAATTACTATTCTTAAAAGAGTGCGCAATACAAAGTAGTGCAGATATAATTATATATATATATTTTTTTAAATTTATAACATAAATATGTTATAAAATCACTACAAAAATAGCCATTTTGTTTCAACACCCTCGGTGTCTTATCAAGTGATGATGTTGAACATCATAAGACACTGAAGGTGTTGAAACAAAATGGCTATTTTTGTAGTGATTTTATAACATATTTATGTTATAAATTAAAAAAAAAATTATATATATATATATATTAATGATAGTTCCTAAATGGCAACTCTTTGGCACATCTAATTTCCCAGCGTACCTCCAAAATGACTATACCCAGTGCTCTTTGCCTCCTGGTGGGAATAGACCGTTCGTGCGAGATACAAATTTTAATATGTAGCTGCTGACTGATTTCCCAGTTGTATTTGACTGTCCAGTCTTTTGCCAATCGGTACCCACATCCTAAACGTAAGGAAATCCCTAATGTTACCTTTTGATGCACGTCTCAAATCTAAGCAGCCCGTTTTTGATTTGTTTTTGGTTTTCTGTATCAGTCTTTCGCTCTCATTTCGTTTCGATCTTCAAAAGAATATGGCATTTCCTTTCACTGAAATACATTCTTCTTCATTCTCCCTTGTATCTTTCCTTTTGGCTTCTGATTCTTATTCTTCCAATGGTTTTTATTGCTTTGAAATGCAATATGCAACCCATAGAACCGAATATCACGGGCCGGAAGCAATCTTATGATCAAGGGCATAAAACCCGATATAAAACTTCGAACGAAATTATAGACTAAATTAAAATGTTCCAGCGGGTTATTAAATCATAGGTGTCCGTTATATTCATTCGGTTAATTAAGCAAAAATAAAAAACGTTTTGTACGTATCTTTAGAGATAATTTTATATATAATTACATTAACAACAATCTCTCTCTCTCTCTCTCTCTCTCTCTCTGTATATATTGATATAATAAAATATCCATACACCTGTGTTCCCGCTCACTCGAATATGATTGGCTGGTGTCCCTCATAAATACAGTAGGTACGACAGGGTTACAAGTCTATGACGACGCCCATTGGACTACGCCATTGGCTATCCTATTGGTCTACACCTATTACCTGCGACTACGATGAGTACCAGTCGATTACTGCTACCGTGTACTATTTGGTTATAGTAGCCAAAACCACTTAGCTACTTGGTTCAAATACATCCATTTCCGGGACATATATATATATACTAAAAAGAAGTGAAGAGATGTGCCGCAAACGTTTTTGGTTGTAATGTAGTTTTTTTTTTTTTAATATCTAAATATCTGTAAAAACAGAGCAAATATAATAATGCTAAAATCGGAGACTTTAGGAATCCATAGTAATCAGTTTCTGTCTTCTTGAATCTTTTTGTTTTATCCTACTTTTGCAGTTACTTTCTTTGCGCTTTAGTGGCTTTATCGCCTTGATTCTTGTGAAATGATCAAAACAATTTAGCAAAGCCTACAACTAATTTTTCTTTTTTACTTTTATAACCTGGTTTTATTTTTTTTTTTTTTACTTTTATAACTTGGATTTATGAAAAAAATTTTTTTTTTTTCATAATCTGATTGTATGATTTTTTATTAATGCTGTTAATTACAAACATCGAAGACAGAAAAGATTTTTCCTGGTACACCTGCTGATAAAATACATCGTCATCTCTCTCTCTCTCTCTCTCTCTCTCTCTCTCTCTCTCTCTCTCTCTCTCTCTCTCTCTCCGTCCTGGGTATGACGATTAACTACGTCCAACAGCAAGGCCTCTGATCAGGATGTTATGTGGAGTGTGAAACCACCTCTTAATTGTTGATGTTACTAGATCCACCATGACTGGGGTTGGCAGCACCTGTTAGCGTCCCAGCTATGGGTAAATAGTTAACACCAAAACTGGGGTCAGAACACTATGTACGTGTACCAGCAATAAATTTTTGAAGAAAGAATTATTACCAGCAATACATTTTTGGAAAAAAAATATATTAACAGCAATACATTTAAAAAAAAAAAATATTACCAGAAATAGATTTTTGAAGGAAAAAAATTACCAGCAATTCATTTTAAAAAAAAAATATTACCAGCAATAATAATTTTGTCGGCATTAAATAAACCATTGAGGTTGATATGCCGTAAAACAAAATTCTCTCTCTCTCTCTCCTCTCTCTCTCTCTCTCTCTCTCTCTCTCTGTGTGTGCGCACGCGCGAGAGAGAAAACATATGTCGGTACCCAATAGCGCAAACAGAAAAAAGTCACGTGTGGTCAATTAGAGATTGAAACCGTCTTGTTTGGTTGTTTAAAATTTAAAAATGATGCACACTTACAAAAAAAAAAAAAAAAAAGTCTGTTTTGTTTGTTCTTTTCATTTTAACAAATTGTAATCGTTGTTGTTTGTCCACCTTTTTAAAAGACAGTAGACTGCCGGATTTGATAATTTGAAATCTCGTGTGACGGTACGTGAATAATCAATAACTTAAACGACATACTTACGAAAAGAAACTCGGTTTTACAAAGAAGTTCTGTTTGGAGGTAATGAGCTTCATTTGTTGAATAAGTAAAGTACGTAAATTAAAAACACAGGTGGACACATGGCAATGAGGGTCGAACTCTCTCTCTCTCTCTCTCTCCCACTCACACATTCTCTCTCTCTTTCTCTTTCTCTCTCTCTATCTCTCTCTCTCTCTCATCTCCGTACAAGACTGCAGCAGATATCCTTATCTTTAGTCTGATAAAAAGGTTACAATAATGGGGTTCCATACTTAAACTGACTATAGCTTTACTTTATTACTTAATGTACTATATCTTTAATTTCAGCCTTGGAAAATCACTATATACTGGGTTGGTGCATAATTATTAGGCGTATTTCTGGGCGAGTTATTTGTTAAGGAAAATTGCAGTTTTGTTTACTTTATTTTTTAAAAAAAATATTATTTTATTTTCAAGTTATAAAATTGCGTGTCGATAATCATACCCATTTAAAAATGTTATTGTTGAATTGTTATGTTTCTTTTTGCAGAATAAATATTGTTTAAAAACAAAAAAATATGTATGCACCATAGATAACTGGTTTTTCTCAATCGGAAGATTTTGAGGAGCGTGGAACCACCTCAGGTGCTGTCCATCTGCGATTTACCATGATGAATTCAATTCACCTCACCTCACCTCACCTCACCTCACCTCACCTCACCTCACGTGTGTCGTGTTCACATAAAAGGAAGGAAATGGAGTTCCCACATCAGAGTCCCCCTAGGTCTAAAACCATTAAAATCAGCTGGATAACCTCCTTCAGATTAAAATGTTACTGAAAGATATTTATATGAGCTAGACCACATGCTACAGTGTTTGACATCGTGGTAAACCGCATACTTTGATCATAAATGAGGTAGACCGCCCGTTATAGTGGTTTATACTGTGGTAGGCTGAATATTATAGTACTAAATTAGATAGACTGCATGCTATAGGGTTTGATACCGTGGTAGACCGCATACTATGGTAGTAAATGAAGTAGAGCGCATGCTATAGTGCTTGATACCATGATAGGCCGAATACTATCGTAGTAAATGAGGTAGACTGCATGCTATAGTGTTTGACACCGTGGTAGACCGCATACTATGGTAATAAATGAGGTAGACTGCATGCTATAGTGTTTGACACCGTGGTAAACCGCATACTATGGTAATAAATGAGGTAGACTGCATGCTATAGTGTTTGACACCGTGGTAGACCGCATACTATGGTAATAAATGAGGTAGACTGCATGCTATAGTGTTTGACACCGTGGTAGACCGCATACTATGGTAATAAATGAGGTAGACCGCATGCTATAGTGTTTGACACCGTGGTAAACCGCATATTATCGTAGTAAATGAGGCAGACCGCATGCTATAGTGTTTGGTACCGTGGTAGGCCGAATACTATCGTAGTAAATGAGGTAGACCGCATGTTATAGTGTTTTATACTGTGGTAGACCAAATATTATAGTACAAAATGAGGTAGACCGCATGCTGTAGTGTTTGATACCGTGGTAGAACGTATATAATAGCATGGAGTTTTTATACCGTTAAAAAAACTAAACAAACCCGAGACCCATATACGGAAGGAGATTTGTGTTTACCTTCACGCTAGTGTAAAAATGAACGCCTCAGAAGTGAAGAAATCTTTTGCTGGCTAAAGAAATAATCTCAGGATTTATCCTCGGACGAATTTAGAAAAGGGATTTTTTTTATTAGATATTACATGGTTTTTATCGTTTCCCTACCAAGCAATGCAATGAAGCCACTAAGACGCAAGGTGATTAGTGAGGGTGAAAGAAGTCGAGAAAACGTAACTAATGATTAAGGAGAATAAAAAGACAGGATTTAAGGAGACAGAAGATGACGATTGATGTTACATTTACATTTTTAAAGACTGAAGTTGACAGGAGAGCAAGAAGCTGGAATAGAGTTCCATTGGCGAGAAGTGCAAAAGAAGACAATGCGATCACAGAACTGACAATTATCTTTAGCAAACAACTCATTTCTTTCTCGATATTGATAATATTATATAAACGAATTGAATCCATTTGTAGGGGTCGTTACCACTGGACCCTTGAGTTTGATTGAAAGTAGCCTATCACGGCCTCTACTTTCCTGTGTCACCGATGAGTCAACACGGACTAATTTAGCTCCGTAAAACTCAACCAGCAGCCACATGGTGCCCGAAAATGGAGCAGCCAAGAATACAACTTAGGAACGAGGATGTCTCAAAGGTTGCAGCAAAGCAACCGAAAACTGAATCCCTCTTCAACCTGAAGACGAATCTATTCCGACGTTGCAATAAAACTGAGAAGAACTGTTAACCGAACGAACTTTATTGCCTTAGTTAAGTCCTCGCAAAAACCACTGTTTTTTTGCAACGATTTTTAAACTCAATTTTTTTTATCTTCCTTTTTTTTCTTCCTCTTTCTGATATAAAGCCTTTCTTTTTTCCACACAAGTTTGTTTTTGTCCTGTTTTCTCTCACCGTGTTGCGTCAATGCTCTTTTTACCCTTATTTTCTACAGAGGACAAATTATTGGTCACATGAATTCAAACTGTATAAAAACCCACATACTCTCAATGAATGATCAGTTCTAAATATCATTGTTGTAGATAATGAATATTTAATTCAAAAATAAATTTAATATTTCAAACTTTATTTGTATAATTCTCAGAACATTATAAGAAATAAATTGTAGAAAAAATTCATAAGGAGCAAATGTAAATAAAACAAAGACAAACGAAATGGTAACAATATTATTGAAAATATTATATAGATAAAAGAATGGTCCCCCTTTGGCTGAAAGCAGCTTATCACGGACTCTTTTTCCCTGTGCCACCGATGAGTCAACACGTACAAATTTAGCTCCGTAAAACTCAACCAGCAGCCACGTGGTGTCTGTAAATGGAGCGACCAAGAATACAACATAGGAACGAGGGTTTCCCCAACAGTTGCTGGTGTGACACTATTTGGCTTGCTAAAAAAGAAAGAAGAAGAAAAGAAAGGCGAGAATTAAAGTTAGGTGATAAGAAGCCATCATGAAAAAGGACACTAAGCTGTGTTATTTTTCTGACAAGGAAAAGTGGTAAGATTTTTATTTCAGTGTCGATAAAGTGAAACACAGAATTAATCTGATTTATGTTACGGGGCGGCGAGTAAGGCAATGATAAAAAAAGATTTTTTCAAGTTGGACAAGCTACCTCCCGCAGAATTCTAAAGGGATAAAAATAAAAATTAATTAAGCACGCACTGTCCGAGAAAAGCAAAAGTGTCCGCTGACCACCATGAAGGAACGGTTAAGCCTTTGTCTGTATGTAGAATATCGTTGAGAGGAGCATCTGTTTATCGTCAGGGCCGGCTATGATAGCGAAACTATTTTATCGGATCAGTAATTGGCACCAAGAATGCAAATACGTCCAAATGGCCGCCCACTTGATGCTGGCGAAAAGCTGATTGACGAATTCCAGGTGATTCGGTTAAGATAAAGAGTCTAGGGTGTGAGGTCTCCTCGAAGAGAAGAAAGAAAAGGAAAAAAAAAGGAAAATAATTTTTTTTTCTTTCTTTGAGCAAGATTTTTTAAACCGAGGCCAGTCTGGCCACACCCACGCTGCTGAGCGTCCATTGGCTGAATGGTGGCATGAGCGTTAAGCGGAGGTAATCATGTGAAGAAGGAGGGGAGGCCTGTTGCGCCCCCCTAAAGGGATAGGTGTGAGATGCCACTGTAAGAGAGAGGGGAAACCCGTTGACACCCTCTGAGGGCATGGTGAGATACCAATATGAGAACAGAAGAAGGTGGGAAGGCGAAAGACTTCCAAAAATGGAAAATAATAAAATTTTCCTGACCGAAAACAAAGAAGAGGATTGTGGGTTTGAAATTATCAAGGAACCTCAAACCCCGACAAGCCCACCCCGGTTTTGGTCGGCGTCCATATAAGCAGAGTCACAGCGAGTGAAAAGCAGTTCAGCTGCAGTTGGAGTTGGCAATTGACAGAGACAGTTACAGAATTAATAGCCTCGCGG
>CAHIKZ030004663.1:127500-137500 GCA_903632075.3 Acanthosepion pharaonis
GTCTTTAGTTTCAGGAGAAAATAAAGACGAAAACTGTCCAACATTTTGACATTTTTTTATTATGCTCTTCCTCGATCTAAGATTTCGGCTCACATGAACAAAAATGACATCGTGTTATGTTTAAATAGACGTTTTCTATGCGACGATAACGGCACCGGAATGTCAAACGCAGGTCGTTAATTCATAATACCACTAAACGTAACTAAAACAATATAAGAAGCTTACAACGGTTCATGATCAAACATAATAAACATTCGTTATATTTAACAATATATGCTTCCCAAATATATATATATATATATATATATATATATATATATATATATATATATTGGTAGATATCATTACTGTCTGTCTTTTACCTCATTACTAGAATGAGAAAGAGAGTGAAAAAGGTAAGATGTTTTTGAAATATCTGATCCACAGGTCAAAAAAGGAGGAAGATTAAACCAAAGTACAATTCTTTGAAGTGTGAATGCTGAAAAACATCTAATCTCACAGCTTTTACTGCGAGGAAGGCATCATGCCATATATATATATATATATATATATATATATATATATATATATATATATATATATGGGATGCAAATTTCGTGCGGTCAGTTTTCCGGTATCATTCTGCAATATACTTGTTTATTTATTAAGAATATAAATTTATTATCGACACAAAATATGTCTTCTCTGGCCTCGAATTAAAATTAGAGAGTTGCAAAAGCGGGTGGAGGTGGTGTTAATAATTTCAAAATCTAATAAACAGGTCGGAATTGGAACTATCAGTTTATCAGATTCCAAATGATTGTTTTATTAGAATTTTCATTTCCAGTAATTTTCCAATAATAATAATCAAGGATTCAGAATAAAAGCAGGAAATTTCATTCTGAATTTGAATGTGAATTAATATTTCATCAGTTGTTTGTTGATCCGGGTAACCTTCTCAAGCTATATATATATATATATATATATATATATATATATATATCCTTCAATAAAAAGATAATGAAAACATCAGCAGTTGTTCAACAACTATGCAGACGAGATGCCAGATCAGGGCCAATTATATATATATATATATATATATATATATATATATATACAGTGCTGTTCGATAAAAGTGACTCACCTGATTTTTTTTACAAAATGTTCTCTTCTCCGATGAAACGAAAGTTGAGCTAAATTCAAAGGATAAGCGATCTAAAATCCGAAGAAGAAGCTTTGAAAGCTCTTTGAATTTAGCAGTAAGTACTGTCAAGCATCCGTTCAGTATAATGTTCTGGGGGATGCTTTTCTTTTCATGGAACTCGTTTCTTAAAACCTATTGAAAAGACCCTCAGGAGCAAGCAGTACAAGAGAATTTTAGAGTCTTGTCTGCTCCCTTCTGCTGAAAGGGTGCAAATCGACCCCCACCAAGCTCATTTTTATGCAGGATAATGCTCCCTGTCACAAATCAAAATTGATGAATGAATACTTTGATGAGAAGCAGGTGAGTGTTATGACATGGCCGCCCCAATCTCCTAACCTCAATCCCATAGAAAATTTATGGAGCATTATAAAGTACAGGTTCTTGAGAAAGTAGTTGAGCAATCAGCCTCATTTCCTCCCTATTTCATTTGTAAAGACGAAGTTCTATTCACGCAGTTACAATCTTAACCTCTTCAATATTAACTTCTTCAAGTTAAGGGTCAATCACTATATATCCACCTTAGCCTCATCACCTTGACTTCTTTTGACTTATTTATTTACATTCATATCACTCAATCTATTAATAACCTTCTACCTTGAGTGGCACATGCGGCTTGTATTGGGCGAACTTCAGTACAAAAAAGATATGTAAATGTGTGTTTTTTGCGTCATTATTTCTGGTTTACCTAAAATATCGACGTTCGATGGTGTAAAATTTCACCTATCAAAATTTAGGTTCACGATCTTCGATCTGTTCTTTTCATCTTATCTAAATTTTAGACGTGCTGGGATTCTTAGCATAAAGATTATCGGTTGGTTCCAAACCATTCCCACAAAAATTCCAGCAAGTTTATCGACAGAACATGCTTGTACCTTATTAGTACCCTCTGTCAAGGTTGACTATCATGGTAGCAGATTTCTCCGGCGACCTAGGCAGATAGGGTAGAATGGAGTCCCCATACTCCTGTCTTTCGTTAAACACTTTTGTGTGTCAGCGAGATTTTGACTAAATCTTCCGAATGGGATAGAGGGAAAGCGTCCAGTGACATGTTATATCTAAATTTTCCACTTCGTTTAAAAAACACACACACACACACACACACACACACACACATATATATATATATATATATATATATATATATATATATACTGGCAGCATTTCCCGGCGTTGCCCGTGCTTGATTCAAAAACCGAATGACTCATACAGTAATCGCTATCACTTGACTTAAAATATTTTTGCCCTTCCTTGCCTTTAAAGGAGTGCCCTTTGCCGTGCTGATGTTGCTACATGCGTTACTTCTTGCTTATCTCACACTGCGAATTTTTTCTAAGCTCTATACTAAACATTAAATCTGTTATGAAAAAAGAACTAAACAAAATGATCAGCTTTAAAAAAGGACTCGTAACTGGAAAAACCGAATGAAAAAAGAATGTTAACAACAAATACTTTTTCACACCCAACCCAGTTCTACGGAATCAGAATCAACATTGAGTTTAAGCAAGCGAATGAGCCAATTGGAGTAAAGTGCCATGCAGATTTAAATTTTTCCCACTTGTGACGAATGCAGCTATCGATTTTTTCTGCATGCTAGCATGCTAGTTAACATTAGTGTCAGTCAGCTGTTGGCTCTCACGCTGGCCAATAGAATCTTCCTGCCTATTTGTGGCAGCCAGATATTAGCTCTCACTCTGGCCAGTAGAAAATGGCCGCAAACTACATGAAAACTGTCGTAGAAGCATGAAAAAATCGATTATTTCCACTATCGATGGGAGTTGGGAATGTGCATGAAAATTTTGGTGCAAATCCGTCGAAAATTGCGGCCGTGCATTCGTTAAAACACACATATCCTGTCTTTATATATATATATATATATATATATATATATATATATATATATATATTATAGAGACGCTGGGAATTGTACATCTATATAATAAATACGAATGTCAGTGTGTCACTGTGTTACACATTTTAAACTTTACTCCTAGAAGCCCTCATATTATACCATTTAGGAATCAGGTCGACTCCGTGAGTAAATTAAAAACATTCTGGTCCGGATACGGTCCTGCATCCATGAAATTTTGGATTCCCAAGTTTTCATTACTGCAATTGTTTTCGTTGATTTGGGAAAAAATCGAATTTAATTGCGAAATCCATCGAAAGTCACCCACGAAATAAAAATAATTGTTTGTACGGAACGTAAGGAGCTACGTACATCAAATTGTCTCTAAATAAGGGGGCGGCAAAAGAATTATCGTTGAACTTTTAAAAGGTAAACTTAAATATTAATGCAATATTTAAATGCAGCGATCAATTTTGAGTTCTTCTGTAGATTATTGCTGCCTATCGCATCTGCTCCTTCTAACATATTGTGTTAAAGACACAATGAAGAGCACCCCCGCAGGTTCTAGCTTAAACGCTACCCAATATGTTTTTTTTTTTTAATATGTGTTCGATTATATTATCTAGCAAAATTCATTTAGATTCTTTTTTCTTTTTCTTTCCACCATCTTTGTTATTAGATAACCCACATTGTCATAATAGAAGATGTGCCAGGAATGGTGAAACGTTGTAGGAACCTGGACGGAAACTTAATGTGGATGAACGAGCGATTAAAGCACTTTCTAAATATCTTCGTCCTAGTGAAATGTTTTCTGTTTTAATTAGAGCAGCATTTTTATATCACAATTTTAGTAAGTGAATGTAATAGACTCAACGGGAATTTGAACTCAGATCTCCCGATTCATCAATCCGTGCCGCTATCGATTACTTCACCGTAGTATAGTCTCCAGGAATGGTCCTTTAAATATTTTTGAAAGTAAA
The DNA here is from genome assembly GCA_903632075.3 of Acanthosepion pharaonis. Classification (NCBI taxonomy): domain Eukaryota; kingdom Metazoa; phylum Mollusca; class Cephalopoda; order Sepiida; family Sepiidae; genus Acanthosepion; species Acanthosepion pharaonis. Next base: position 131,510 of record CAHIKZ030004663.1, read on the forward strand.
AGTTTACCTGGTAAAAATGTCTGATTAACGCCTCCGAAACAAAACTACTCTATTTTAACCATTTAGAGGGCATTTTTCATTCAATCAGCGTGGCTGAAGCTAAACGCAGAGTGATAACGTATTATATTGAATCAAATCAGTTTGTTGCTAGGAAAGTCCATTCATTATGTCAAGCTAGACAATTTTTTCTCCCCAGAATATTTCTTGCATATTCATAAGTCTACCAGTCATTCGTGCACCGAATATTGCTGCCTTTTGTCCCCGCTATATATCTACAGACTCTTGACAAAATTCAGTGAAGAATCTGCAGTATCATCGGTCTTGACCTGGCATATCGGCTTCAGCCATTTTCCTACCGTCGTAACGTAGCTTCCCTGTTTCCTTTCTGTAAATATTTTCTGTTACTGTGAAATACACCTATTCTATAGTTAATAGACTCTCCCGCCTAATATAAGTAGGAGTAGTAAGAGAAACGAGGGTCAGTCGATGTTGGACGACCGGCTGAACGGTTGAACGCTCTACCTTCGGGCGGAGAGGAACCCGAACGAGGCTACGCCGAGGGGCGGAGTCTCGTACGGGGAGGTAAACCGGCCCTGAGCCCGTTTATACGGGTTCAATGGGCATATTTTTTGGCTGAGCCCACGGGCTCGGAGAACCCACAATAAACAACCGACCTTGTGTCACATGATGCCAGAGTGGGGCTGGGGACTTAATATCCAGTCGATGTCGGACGACCGGCTGAACGGTTGAACTCTCTGCCATCGGGCGGGGAGGAACCCGAACGAGGCTACGCAGGAAGGGTGTATTCTCGTTCGGGGAGGTAAACCGACCCTGAACCCGTTTATACGGGTTCAAAGGGTATATTTTTGGCCGAGTCCACGGGCTCGGAATCCCACGTTAAACCGGTCTAGTGCCACATGATATCCTCATTGGAGGGTGACTAAATACTAGTCGATATCGGACGACAGTAGTCGACAGTTAGTCGAATACGAACGTATCAGCGACCACAAGATTACTCTGCGTCATTACCTATTATATCAAGTTCCTAACGTTTTGTACGTCGAACCTATTTTAGGACCGATTTAGTACAAATACAAGCCTCCACTGTGAAATAACTCCACAACATTTTCACAGTAATTGTTCTGGAAATCTTTCCTCTTTTTGTACCCCGACTTGACGGATTTATGCGTAGTACTCGATTTGAAGTTAGGTCCCATAATTCCACTGTTGCAATTGCTAGATGTAACCGTAAATTCTATGCTAATAGTTTCTTCTTTCCGTGAAACAGTTTTCCTCTCGGTTACGGTCTTCTATAATTAAAATGCAATGTCAGTCGTCTTCTTCTGAAGTCTTGAATCCTGTCCTTGTCTTTTCACTCAGTGAAACCCCTTGCATTCTAGTGGCTTTTATCGCCTTACTTGGGGTGAAATGATTTTTAAAAATGCAATTTGATGAATTATAGAACCGTCAACTGGGTGAATGCTTTTTAAATGAAGTCTATCGACTAGGGACGAATGTTAAAATTAGCCAGAACTAAAAACTGTTAATAAAAAACCTGCATAATGACAGAAAATTGAGTAGATATAATAATTTCGGTTTTAATATCTGCAAAGTCTTTTTTTTAACGCGAGAATTAAATCAACAAAACGGCTTAGAGTTTTGACTGAGATTTTGACAGACTATGAATATTCTTTTTTCTTGCTTTTTAACAGCGAGTCGATTGCGTGAGCTCAAAAGTTACAAACCACTTTTGACATGTTTAAGTATATACATAACCTTCTTCATAAACTGCACACGTCTTTTTTTTCACGTGTCAGTCACATATGTTACCTTTTCATCTAATGCGAATTAAAATGACACGTAGTTAAAAACAGAAAGGGACAGTTGAAATACGTATTGAGGAAAGAGTGTTTGGAAATTTTAACACTGGCAAGGTATATAGAAGGCAAGAGTGGCAAAGTGAAACGGCGACCCATCTGCCTATCGATTTTGGGTTAGTGGATTTCAGATCTAGGGAAAGACAACAGTTTTTACAGTAATAATGGGCGGAAGGAACCTAATGTTACATTAAACAAATAAATCATAAAAAAAAACAGAACGAATCATTTCGCTAACAGCTATAGAGATTTACATTGTGTTTAATTTGCTTTGTTTTCTACGGATTAAGTTTTCTGAGCCCTCTATCCTTATTAAATCCGAGGATCATTACCTATGGTTTTCGGATTTAGAGTATAAGTGTTCCTTCTGCTGTCATTTACTTCAAGATGTCCTTGTTGCTTACTTGCCCCATTCATAGAATTTTCAGTATCCTTCCGTAGAATTCTGTAGTATGAATGACTGATTCGTTTTCCACGGCTTGGCAACCCTTTGCATCTTATTTCAATCCAGAAAATAGTTTTAGATTGAAAGACTTTGGGGGAAATAATAATGATTTAGTGATAAAAGTCTTAATAATTAGCCCATAATAAAGCGATGGACACATACCTTTCCCAAGTTTATTGGCGCGTAAGGGAATATGACGAATACAAAATGGAATTGGAAGTTGGCTCTCAGATGAAAAATTTAGAGCCATTATCCATACACAGCCGACACATCCAAGTTTACAATACCTGATGTTACGAAGCAGTCACCCATCTAGTTACTGACCAGTTGTTACCCAGCATCGGTGATCGCTTAGGAATCGATGTTTTGTCGCGATGGGGCCGTAAGGCTACGTTTACCTTGTAATTTCCGTGTATATTAAACACGTGAAGGTTTCAAGTCGAATTTCACATTTATTTTCGTAAATAAGCTGAGAAGATAAATCTTTCGGATTGTACGAAGCTGCTGGCCAACCGATTTGTTTTATAGATAGAAAGATCTGGAGATATAAACGGACAGAAAGCAATTCCGCAAATGACTACACATTAACATGGAATTATATATATAAATATATATGTATACACACACACATATATATATATATATATATATATATATATATATATATGTATGCAGCATGTATGTATATATATATATATATATATATATATATATATATATATATATATATATGAAGGAAAGACAAAAAAAAAAAAGATACAGAGGAAAATGAAAGGGAAGAAAAACAGGTTTCGGAATAGAGATAGATAGATAGATAGATAGATAGATAGATAGATAGATAGATAGATTAGAAGAAAGTGGGAAAGATAGATACGGACAAATAGGCAGAGATAGACTGATAAATAGAAATAGTATATATATATATATATATATATATATATGTGTGTGTGTGTGTGTGTGTGTGTAAAGAGAGAGAGGATTAAATAGAACAGGGCGATAGATAGATAGATAGATAGATAGATAGATAGATAGATAGATAGATAGATAGATAGATCAAATAGACATATAGATTAATAGATAGAAACACCTATATATATATATATATATATATATATATATATAGAGAGAGAGAGAGAGAGAGAGAGGAGAGACAGAGAGGTATAAAGAAAGAGAGGAATGAGTGAGGAGACAGATACAGCGAGATTAAACAGAACAGAGTAATAGATAAACAGGTAGATAGGAACAAATAGATTAATAGGTAGAAACTGATACATATAGAGAGATAGTAAAAGAGATAGCTAGATAGATAGATAGATAGATAGATAGATAGATGGACGAGAATAGAGTGAGATAGTTATAATTTTTCTTTTATAATATTTTTATATATGTTTCTTTTCCTTTGACGTTCTATGCAACGTGCATCTTTCTTTTTTCATTGAAATGAAAGACTTGCCGAGAAAACGTCTGGATCGATAAGTTTTGCACATTATTTATGACTTATGGCTCTATACTCAATATCGTAACGCAACAACAACAACAAAAAAACAGAAATAAAATACTCACCATTATTAATTCTTTCGAAAACCAAACAGAATTTACTTCCTGTTCCGTTTCTCTTTTTTGAGGATTTTTTGTTTTTAGTTTGTTTTTTGTTTTTTTTTCCTTAAATATTCGAAAAAACCTGTTCATAAAACTTAGTTTTTCTTCATACGCAGTCAATCTCCAAATAACTCGAACGGGTCGAAATATCAGAAATGCTTCTGTTTATATTCTGAGGCTTGTACCACCAATACAAACCAATAAGTACGATTCATCATTGTGGTTTTTATCAAACTGTTTCCCCACTTCTTCTATGTGTCGTGTCCTTTCATGAAGTTGGCGATCACGGCCCGCCACAACTTCATGTCCTTTTTAGCTCTTTTTTTGCCTATTTGTTATCTCTCCTTTTCTCTATTCTGACAATTATTTACTCATGCCCGTTAGGTAGGTCACTTGCTCTTGATTTTCACATGCAGTATTAGTGTTAAATTCTCCAACCTTCTTTCCTCGTTACTTATCCAAGAACTTGTCTCTTTCTGATTCTAAGTATAAGTTTATTTTTTGTTTCCATTTTCCCTAATATTTTTTCGTTGCTCAAATGTTCAGTTCCTGGTATTCTCACTATCCTTCTGGAGAACCTGTTGTCTCAAGCCTCTGTTTCATCTGTGAGGTAACTCTTCGGCATTCACTCGTATATAGGAGGTGTGATATTACATAGCAGTTCAACGTTCGTTTTTTTTTTCTTTTTCTTTTTTTAATATCTGCTCAACTTACTAAGCAGCTCCGTGGATGACACCACAAATTTGTTTAATAGGGGTTAAATTCAAACTCGTTTTAGTGTTTATGCAGTGTTCTGTTTTGCTTTAAATCATTTCACCCCAAGCAAAGTAATAAAGTCACTGAGACGCAAGGGGCTAGATATTATGAGAAAAAAAAAGACACTATTAAGAAGGACAATAATAGAACAACAACTAAGAAGACAGAATATAATGATTGACATTGCATTTAAATTGCTGAAGATCGAAGTTGACTCAAAAGCAAGAAGCCGAAATAAAGTTACACAAACAAGAAGTGCGACAGAAGAAACTGTTAGCATAGAACTTACGGTAACATCTAGCCAATTAAAATTTTAAAATGATGAGAACTTTGCCGCCAATCTGGAACTGCGCTTAAATTCATAAGGTGGAGGTACCATAGAGTAACGTTCAACAGGACAATTACCATGAAAGTCTTTATAGAAAAGGTGCATTGAATCTACGTTGGGAAAGTAACCGAAGCCGAGATGCAAGGCTAGTACCAATAACATTGCAGATTCTTCTCTATATGTCATCAAGAATTTCTAAATATATAGCAGGAACACCAGCCTAGATATGGATTTGAACGTTATTTTCGTTATTTTTAGGGGATACTTTTATTTGAGTCGGTACTGCGTTTGTTTATTAAACAATATATATATATATATATATATATATATATATTCAACTACCGGTCGAAATGTTCCAGAAATCTTATTAAAAAAATCTTTAACTCTCCGGCTGGATTTAGACCTGTGTCCTTCATAGCAGTGGACGCTATCGTTAAGCCCATCACGCTCTAACCGAATTGGCCACGAAGAGCAATAGGTCAAACGGGGGGGGGAATTTAGTGCATTCAAGCGAAAGTTTTCCCGCCATAGAATCTCTCGAAATTTTTCAAATCGCCCCAGTTTCGTATTCAATGGTAAACAAAGAAAATTTTAGAAAGATTTTTTTTATCATATTTTTTTAATCCTAATAAATAAACAAATATAATGTTTAATAAATAAACGGAGCGTCTACTCAAACATCGGTATCCACTAAAAATAATGCTTAAAAGGATAAAGGTCTGTTGAATTAATAAAAAATCCATTCACTTGCAGATAGAGAATTTTATTTATTTATAAATTTGTGTATTATATTTATTTTTTTAATATTTTTATTTTACGAGCCAATCATTTTGCTACTAAGGCAATCCTTCTTAGAAAAAAAAAACGACTTTCACGAGGTTCACACACCAAAAACCAAACACGAATTGATATTCCGCCATTTATTTTTGTCTCTCACACGCCAGAAATTGTGACATTGTTATTTTAGCCGCTCAGCCGTTAAAATC
>CAHIKZ030004663.1:142500-162500 GCA_903632075.3 Acanthosepion pharaonis
AGATCAGGACTGATAATATCACTGATTCTTCTTTGTATTCTATCAAAGAGCTCAAGGTAAATAGCAGAGTCACCTGACCATATGTGGCAGCAATGTTCTAAGCATGGACGAATGGTAGACTTTTTTATATATCCGTTTTCCGCATCAAAAGCATTAAACAGTGTAAATTGAGTCTACTGGCCTGTGAATTTGGGAGACTTAATAAAGTTCTTACTCTCTATGGGAGCGCATTTTCTTTATTGAGTCTCTCGAATAGTCAGGGCTAGTAGGAAGCCGTCCGCTCTGCGATGCCATGTCCCTATCGGACTAGCTCCATATGGGGACCAGTCTAGTTTATTGTCCCAAAGAGCTGTTGACTCCAGAAGAAAGATCATCCGCCCTTTGATAGGTCTTTTTAAAAAAAAATTGGCGGGTGCTTAACCACATACTCATCAGAAAATCCGCGTGGGAGAACCCGTTTAGTCGCGGATGACACGACCATTCTCCAGTTAGCACTGGCTTACATGATACTAATATATCTCGTAGACTGACCTGATATAATTCCCGCAGCACCAGGTGGTTAAAATATTTCATGAAGGGTTTCTACTGGGGACATAAAGTTTGAGAGGAGACCAATTATCTGAATTGACTCGGTCGTAAATATATATATATATATATATATATATATATATATATATATATATATATATATGAAGAAAAATATATACGGAAAAAACAAACAAAAATCTTATAAAATTTTGCTGTTATTTGTTAATATGTCGGAAGTTTTGGTCTAATAAACCATCTTCAGGACATATTCGTTAAATTGATAATGTTATCAATTTATGAAAAATATGTCATAAGAAGAAGGTTTATCCAAACAAATAACTGAAAGTTTTATAAGATCGTTGACTTATTAACATTAAACCAGCATTTTTGTATATAAGGATTTTTGTTTGTTTTTTCCGTATATATTTTTTCTTCATACTGTCGGATCTATATCCATATATTTACATATATATATATATATATATATATATATATATATATATATATATATATATATATATATATATATATATTAAATTAGGTGTAGCAACACGTCGCTGGGCTTGTGTAAGTGGTATTATTGATTTTATTTAATTCCTTAAATTGTATACCGGTTATTGCTGTATGACTTATGCAAGGAAGGACTTGTATCAGAATATTTGCTAACCTATCACAATATTATCGACTAGAAATTTGTGGAAAAGAAGAAGAAATAATAGAATTTTAATATCGATGAACTCATGGTTGGGAAACGTGGGTATTTTTTTTTTTAAAGAATTTAGTACATATGTCTTCCAAAAGACATCTCTGTGTTTGTTGAATACAAAACGTCTGATATTTAAAGTCAGGAGAGGAAAACATCTCCCGTCGTTTTCCTTCTTTCTTTTTTTTTTCTTTTTTTTCTTTTCTTTTTATTGCTTTTACTAAAACAGAAAAGAAAACGTAAAATATATATTCAGTCTTTTGTCTGCTGGTTTGTATTAAAACAAGATGGCGAAGAAGAACGAAAAACAAGCAAAAACGCAACGAGTTATAAATATCAACGGGTTGTTTTCTAAAACACAATTGAAAAATATTTTTACATTTTCATTTTTTTCTTTCCTTACCATATGCACACAAAAGGCGTGTCTACTTGTAAGCTATTCTTTACTTTAACTTCAGCTGTTGGATATTGCAAGCAAGTGTTCTTTAAAACATCCTCAGAGGTACCGTTTGTTCAATCCCCGGTCAGGAAGTGCAACCGTAACGTATTAGCTTATATAGTGAGTTGGGGCAAAATTCCTTGCATTTTTCAGTAGGTGGTATTTGAACGCTAGATTTTGGCTGAAAATTAGGATATGCGTATTTTTATTTTTTTATTTTTAATCATTTCACTCCAAGGAAGAAAATAAAACCATTAAGAAGTAAGAGGCTATTAGGTATTAAAGAAAAAACATATTATTTAGCAGAGAGATCTTAATAAATCTAGAGATGTTCGATTTTCTTCCATTCTTCATGAAGTTGGGCTTCTAATTCGGGTTTTGAAGGATAGATGTGCACCCTCACCCTTGTCTCTAAGCATGGTCACAGATGTCCAATGAGATTTGGGTCAGGGGATTAAGGAGGCCACGTCATTCCCCACACTTTTTTTTCTTTTTTTTTTTAAACCGACCTTTCGAATCTCTGGATGCCTGTGATGGTGTATTGTTCTGTTGGAAGATTACTCCATCTGGTATGTTCTTGTTGAAATTTTTCTCCAATGAAGGTTGTTAACACTGGTCTAACATTCATGTCTACATGTTGGATTTCATTCCACCCTCACATTTGAAAAACTTTCCTGTCCTGAAAGACGACATACAGCCCCAAAACATTACGCTCCGACCTCCAGATTTTATAGCAGTACCATTTGCTTTCCCAATTCTTCGACGAGCATAAACGAATATAGGGTTTCCAAAAATCTGATAAGAATAAAACTTTTAGGGATAATTTCTATTTAATGAAAATACAGTATTAATAGGTGTAATAAAATTAATTATACTCAGTAAATTATTTTCAACTAATAAAGTTAATTTCATTAGACCAGACAACTTTAACCGAATACCTAGCCGTCCAATATTCATGCTCTTTCTCATTTTAAATTCAGACAACAACAGTTTTCCTAAATATGCGTGTGTTCTCCTGTATATATATATATGTATATGTGTGTATATATATATATATATATATATATATATATGTGTGTGTGTGTGTGTGTGTGTGTGTGTGTGTGTGTGTGTGAGTATATGAAGAAATATAGTCTTAAGGTGTGCTATATTTATGGAATAAAGTGCTCGATATCAGAGATAGAGCGTATTGTAAATATAAAAGTGAACATAGAAGTCAACACTTAGAGGCGACAGTCTGTTTCATGCTATATGCAATCGTCAGGCCTGACGATTGCATATAAGACTCTAAGTGTTGACTTCTATGTTCACTTTTATGTGTATATATATATATATATATATATATATATATATGTGTGTGTGTGTGTGTGTGTGTGTGTATATATATATATATATATATATATATATATATATATATACTCACAAATACATTTATATGTTCATTTATCTCTCACTATTCATAGTTTTTCGGGTTGAATTATACAAGTGTATTTCACTTCAACGTAACTTTTCATAAATTACAATTCGGTTCATAAATTATAATTTCGTTTTGTTTTTCTGCAAAGGTACAAAAGACTATAGCAATATATATATACATATATATATATATATATATATTGGGCTGCATGTCAGAAGTCTACATGCATCCCCAAAACATCACACTCTCCATTCCAAAGTTTACAGTTGTGGCAATACATTGAGTATCATTTGCTTCCCCAACTCTTCCATGAACATAAACAACTCCAGTTTGTTTCCAAAAATCTGATAAGAATAAAACTTTTTAGGGATAATTTTCTATTTAATGAAAATACAGAATTAATATGTGTAATAAAATAAATTATGCTTAGTGGTTTAGTTTCAACTAATAAAGGAACTTGCTTTAAAGTTGCTTTCATTAAACCAGACAACTTTGGTCGAATCCTCAGCCGTCCAATTTTCAAACTCTTTTGCAAGAGAAAGTCTCTTTCTCTTATTAACCTCAGACAACAATGTTTTTATTTTAGCTTTACAACATTTGAGGCCAGCTTTTACTAAACTTCTTCTCACTGTGCGAGTCGATATCACTTTGTTTGTTGCCTCTCGAAATTCAGCAGTCACGTTATAAGAGTTTTTTTTTCATACCACCTAGAGATACTCACTTTATCAGTCTGTCTTCCCTTGAGTTTATAGACTTTTTCCAGCTTCACCATCATGATTTTTGAAAGAATTGGTTTCATTATATGTTTTAATGGTTGTTTGTACAATATTTTTGGAGCATTTCACTTTTCTTGCAATGTTAACCCTTCACTGGACAATGCAATGATTTCAGACATTCTAGTTTCAGGAAAGTTTTTCTTCGGAGACATTTTCAACAAAGAAGAAGCACTTACAAATTGATACTAAATTTGTTACGAAAAAATTAGAAAAAATCTACCACTAGAGATTAAATTTTACAGTTTGGGCAATATACTGAGTATCATATGCTTCTACAAGTCTTCGACGAATATAATCAACATCAAGGTTTCCAAAGTTTTGATAAGAATAAAACTTTTAAAGATAATTTTCTATTCAACAAAAATACAGTATTAATAGGCGTAATAAAATCAAATATGGTCAATAAATTAGTTTAAACCAATAGAGGAACTTACTTCAAAATTGCTTTCATCAGACCAGACAATTTTGGCCCAATTCTCAGCCGTTCAATTTTCATGCTCTTTTTTTTATTTTTAACCTAAAGGAAGCAATTGTTTTTCTAGCTTTACATCGTTTGAGGCCGAATTTTAAACTTCTTCTCACAGTGCGAGTCGGTATAACTTAGTTTTTTTTGTTGTTTTGTTTTTTGTTTGTTTTTTGTTTGTTTTTTGGGGTTTTTTTTTGCCGCTCGAAATTCAATAGTCACGTTAGAAAAGCTTTTCCTATCAGCATTTTTTAGCATTCTGTCTTCGCTTGATTTTGTACACATTTTTCGTGTTTGAACATCACGATTTCTGAAAGAATTGGTTTTCTTATAACTGTTAATTGCTGTTTCTACACCATTTCCTGACCGGATGCATCTAGATATTTCAACTGCAAGATGATGAGAGCTTTCCTCCAAACTAGTCGTACACTTAAATTCATTAGCTCTACAGCAATTACCATGAAAATATCTATAGAATAAAAGCAACGGGAAATTCTGTTAACTCGGTGAGAAAATGACTGAAGCCGTGCTGCTGTACCAGGAAGAATATTATTCCATATGCTTCTTTGTATTTTATCAAGAATTTCTAAATGCATAGCAGGAGCATATGCGAAAAAAAAATATCAAAGTGAGAACAATGAAAGAACGGGAAATAAGAAGACAGAAGATAACGATTGCCATTGCATTTAAATTTTTTTAAAACAAAGTTAACCCGAAATTAAGAAAGAGGAAGAATACTCTTTTTGGAATCCTGACAACGAAATAAGTTTGAAAGTTAAAAGAATCAGTAAAACATATGACGTCGTCTGAAATAAAGCGATCCTACGCCGACGCCGAAAGAAAAAAATAAAAGAATAGCGACGAAATGATTGCATGATAAAGATGACCAAAATAACATGAACAACGTTTGAGGCCGATCCTGAAAATAACAAGCCATACTCTCATTGAACAACAAAACACGAGACCAAGATTTCTCTAAATCTTTTAAAAACACTCTACAAATTACACTTTCTGGATCGACAGCAGCTGACTCGAAACGTTTTTTTTTATTCTTCTCCAGAATATGAAATATCCATTTGCTCTCTGTGAAAATATGGAATTTGCAGAAAGCCCAGTTTTAACTTTAAGGGTGTGAAAGTTATGTGGGATGTGATATTTGGACAAAAGACCCTATACGAACGTGAAGTATAGGTTGTCATACTTTGAATGGCAGAATAATATCTGGACAATGTATGGAATCCTTTCATCTCTATATATAAAGTTTTTGCCTATGTCTGTTTGTTATCGAACTCCCCTTAGTGCTTTGCAAATAGACCTCACAACCATATATATACTGCAACTACATCACTGAGTGTACTTGGATAAGTATATTCCTTTTTGATCAAAGGGGGTCACGGGGGCCACCCACTGATTTTTTTTACCTTTGATTTAAATTAAATTTAAATTTGAACAAGGGAATGACTCCTATCCAAAATATAGAAGGAGAAAACCAGAAGATGGAGGTCATATCGCTAAGATTATTAAGTAATATTGAAATGCATCATTTGTCTCCAGAAATTATAACAATGATTTAACAGATAATGAGGGACACGGAGCAAGGTGCGGATAATTCGGATAGAATATATATATATATATATATATATATATATATATATACACATATATATATATATATATAAATTAAATAATTAAGAATGAGACAACCTTAAGGTTCCATGACTATAATGTATTTACCCAGAAAATATATTTTTCCTGTTTTCCTGGTTCATCAGGTCACATCTCTAGTTATAAAGTTATTTTTAATACTATTTAGTTTTAATACAAGTTTTTGAGGGATAGTTTTAGATTGATATAAGGTGACAGAGGGGGCGGGAGGAGGAGGAGCATAGAATTAACTAAATTAAAAATGGAATATAGAGATAGGGTTGGTGTTTAAACCATCTTTATTAAGTTATGTAGGTTCAAGTGTACTCAGTCAAAGGCCAGACTATTTGACCTCTTAAATAAGTTTTTAGACATGAATAGGAAAGACGAAAAAGAAAAGAAATTGTAAAGCAGGGGAGGGGTAAAAAAAAAGAGTGAAACATGGGAGGAGGAGAAAAAAAAAGAAAGAGTGAATTATCATATAGTGATTTTCTAAGCGTAGCTTAGTTGCGGCGCAAGGCCGAAAGTATGGCGTAGTCTGTGAGGATCGAACTCACTAATGAGTCGTAATCGATCTAGCAAGAAAAGCTTGCTAACCAGTACAGCACATTGAAGCGACGAGAGTGAGTTATCATATATAAGCATATCGCGGTGACACTTGAAAAACGCACATCAATATAATTAGTAGCTAATAGTGATTTTCTAAGCGCGACTTAGATGTGGCACAAGGCCGAAAGTATGGGGCACCCAGTGAGGATCGAACTCACAAGTCAGTCGTGATTGATCTAGCAATACAACCTTTCTAACCATTACACCACATCGAGGTGCGCTAAATTAGTAGTTAATACATAAACTATTAAAGCTTAGCAGCAAAGTAAGAATAAAATAAAATATGTTAATAATATTATTAATAATCCTGATTAATACAATTTGTAATGAACGCAGGACAATATATTAAAGAATATTAACAATATAAAAAATTTACAATTTTAAAAAAGAAGAGTATAAAAATTAATATTACGGATTACCAAACCATTCATTATCTTAACTAAAAGATTCATTATCTTACTATATATATATATATATATATATATATATATATATATATATATATATATATATATATATATATATGAACAGAAGTAAAGAAAAGAAAAGAAAAAGATATATATATATTTATATATATATATATATATACATAAATGAGAAAAAATTTAATCACCACTTACAATCGCCTGAAGAGTCTCAACGTAGTGCCAAAACACGAAAGCTATTGTGTAGCGATTTCAACATATTTTTGTTATAACATCTTATAATATATATATATATATATATATATATATATATATATATGAATCTCTAGCCATTACAATAGAGAGATAGATTGGATTATCGAAGGAGAAAGTCTGATCGAGATGAAATGTTTCAATTCGAAAAAAAAACATTATAAAATCTGAAGTTGTTGCAGGCTAAAAAACAAAATGCATAATAATACTGCCTTCTTCATATTTCCTACTGATATTTGCTCACCTTTTTTTATTGATTGCATCAATTTCGTTTTCATAATTATCCCTCACATATATATATATATATATATATATATATATATATGTGTGTGTGTGTGTGTGTGTGTGTGTGTATGTATGTATGTATGTGTGTGTGTGTTTGTGTGTATAGTTAGATATTCATAATTTGGAGTACAGATTGTCTTCCATTTTTATCATCGGAGTCGTCCCGATTCCTTACTGAAATTTTTTAAAGCCTGCTAGTCATTTTGGCAGTCTTGTTTTATCCGGAGTTATAAAATATTTTTTTATTTATTTTCCAACTAAGATTGCCTATCATTTTAAGCAATATGACTATGGATTTGAAACCCCGAAAATTCAGAAAATGGCAACCGTTATGCGCAGAACGTAACGGATTTCATCCTAACTGCGCAGAATGATGTGACGATCATTCTTTAAATAAACATTTAGATTCCAAACTGATTTTATTTTAATATACTGATTGACTAAACAGAAGACGCGATTTACATATACATACATATATATATATATATATATATATATATATATATATATATATATATATATATATATATATACTGTAATATGGATAGCCTTATTTTCAGCTACAATTTTATTTCATTCATTTCTTTTTTAAAGTGTTTTGTTGATTGAATATTTTAAAAAATAAACGCATCAATAAACTGTTGTCTCGTTCTCCAATTGAGAGCTGCGGTTTGTTTTTTTTCATTTTTGTCTGAAATACTTTCTGTTTCTTTCTTAGCCAATAGTTTTTCTATTCCGTCTGATGTCTCGTCTCTTTATTTGAAATGACCTTTCCAAAAGAAAACAAAACACGGCAAAAAAAAAGCCTTTTTCACTGTTTTTTTTTTTTGCTTTTTTTTTTCACAAAAAAATTAAAGTTACATTTACATCAGGCTGCGATGTAGACTTTTTTTTTGTCTTTTCCGAAGCAAATTTTTAAATCGTTATTTTTCTTTCTTTTACAATTGATTATCCCTTTTTTCGGTTTTACCAATCCAGTTTTCGAAGAACCAAATCGCCTTATAGTCACTCATGGCTCTTCCTCTTCTTTCATTCTTTTTTAATCTCTTTCATTTTCGTTTCATCATCTATTTTTTTTTTTTTTCCTTCGTGTTTTTTTTTTCATTCCCACTCAATGCAGTTTATTCTTTCCTTTTTCCTTATTTTCTACTTCTCTTTTTTTTTCTTTCTGTCTCGATTTTTAAGATGTTTCCTCCATTACAAGGACCGAAAGCCAACCAATATTGAAGATATTTTTAACTACTATTCACACAATAAAAGGCCCAAGAGTCAATCAAGGTAGAGGGTTACAAGATGAGGATGTTGTTATGGAGTACACATTAGGCGCATATTAAGAGCATAGTAGGATAGATAACGTTTCATCTTCGACTGGAAGAGGGAAGTATGTTCAACAATTTAACATTTCTAGTAAAGAAACTTCCTCATCACAGATGAAATCAGAAAAGGATGCTGATGTCTGAACCAACTGAATGTGGGTCCTAGATGAACAATGGAATATCGATCTCCCGAACATCTGCCATGAAAATAAGGATATATGCTAGAGAGGCTAGCAACTTTTCGTATGTGGAGAAACGGGTGGTAGGGTTTTTAAACAGTTACAGCCGGAATGGTAATGATGAAGGAGATTCTGTGCTATGCAAGGAAGAGAAGCTGGTTGTAACTGAAGATTTTAGAAAATAAAGAGGATAACTAACAGTTTATCTTTGACATGTATAGGTCAAGATTAATGATTTCGTTGAAGCACTCACGCGAGTCTGAATCACAAATTGATAGTTGATATGGAAACGCTAGCAGTAAAAGTGTGAACAGTTGGAATTCTTTTCTATTTTTCTGTCTTCTTCCGGTTTTCCTGCTACATTTGATTCTTTCGCTCTTCCTTAATTTTCTTTTCTTTTTTTTTTCTTAATTTCTTTGTTTCATTTCTTTTTTCTTTCTTTCTATTTTTATTCGTTACTTTTGCTCGCTGCTTTTCATTCTTTCTTTCTTGCTTAATATTTCTTAATCTTTCCTTTTATTTCTGTTTCTCTCCCTCTCTTATTTTTTTTCGCTAACTGAATGAAAATTAGCGAAAAGAATAAAAATAACTTACTTATTTTTTCTTCCTTATTCCATTTTTTTTTTTTTTTTTTGGCAATTTTATTTTCATTCTTTTTTTCACTGTTTTCCTTCTTTTTTTCTTGCTTATTTTTCTTCATTATTCATTTTCTTTCTTTTTTTCTTTCTTATTTTCCTTTTTTTCGCTGATATTCATTCTTTCTTACTTGCTTATTTTTCGTTTTTTCTCTTCCTTATTTTTATTCTTAATTTATTTCTATTCTTTCCTTCATGTTTATTTTTTTTAATTTTTTTCTTTTATTTCTTTTTTCTTTCTTTCTTGTTTTCATTCTCTCTCTTCTAATTTTACTCATGTTTACATTTATTCTTTATTATTTCTTTATTTTTCTTTCCTTTCTCTTTTTCTTCATACCATCTTTTTTCTTCCTTCCTTTTGTGTATTTTTTTTTTTATTTACTGGCTTAAAAACATTAAATGGTTGTGCAGACTGTTTGATAGACCGCGACACGGAATGAGAAGTCGTTGAGCCGAGTTCGAATTCAAATCGAATTCATTACATCCACTTGCACGGAAATGCCCTTGGGAAAGGTATGAAGCCACCACTTCTCCGCTGCTGTTCTTCAGACTTGGTTGACAGCCAGTCTAGTAGAAAGACAGCTCTGTTGGGGCCACCAACCTTCTCATCAGAATGGACTGATCTCTCTACTACTAATAGGACAGTTCTATAGAGTTCTGGGAAGATCAGGTGACCATCACACTTCCGTCTCTCTACCGGAAGATACAGTTGGACTTTATACTCTTTCTGATTGTTACTGACTAACCTGCGTTCGTTTGACTACTAATCTCTCTGTTGTAAATACCTCTTCAGATATACCAGTATTTTTCCCTACGTATGTGTTTGTCCTTATTTCAATACACGCATGCAGAAACACTCAACATCTCAACAAGCTCTGAATTCAAAGCCGTATATAGATCCATCTAAGTTGCTCCGATGCAGCTAAGGAAACAATCGCGGTTATTATACTGATTCTATGATCAGCACTACGGCCCGACACGTATTTTCTTTATACCGTCTTCTTTTCTTACCTTCTGTCTTTTTATTATTACATGGCATCAAAGGTGACCGTTAAGATCGATCTCATCTCACTTCCTATTAAGAGGAATTATAATTATCTGCAAATAGATGTATAAAGGGAGGAACTAATCTGTATTTAACCAAGCAAAAGCTATATTTAATATTCAAAATTAGCCTTACTTGTACAACTACTAATTCCTAATCAACAGGAATTCGGCGTTAAATAAATTTTGAAAAATACAAGCATACAATATAGAAAGAAATATTTGTGATAAAGCGTGGAAATGTTTACGACGGCCGTGAATTCAGGATACAAAAATAGGCAATTAAAATATGTTTTACAATATAACGATTTCATAATTATATGCGTCATATTGTCTTATTCTAAAATGTTTAATGTTTTGACCTCTGTTCTTTTCATATTAATATGATTTTCTTTTTCGCTCATAAATGATTAAATGAACGAATGGCGTAGCAGCATTTAGGAAAGATGACAAAAATGACTAAGAGCTAGATAAGAAGAAGAAGATGAAAAGAAGAAGAAGAAGAAGAGGAGGAGGAGAAGTAAGAGGAGGATGAAGAAGAAATGGCGGAGGAGAAGGAAGAAGAAGATGAGGATGAGGATGAAGAGGAAGGGTACGAGAAAAAGAAAAATAGACGAAGGAGGAGGAAGGAGAAGAAGATGAGAATAGGGGAAAAACAAGAGGAAGGGAGGAAGAAGAAGGGGGAAGAGAAGAAATAAGAAGAGGAGGAGAAGGAGAAAGAAGATGGAGAAGGAAGCAGAAGAAAAGAACGAAAAAGAGGAGGAGGAAGAGGAGAAAGAAGAAGAGGAGGATTAGGAGGATGAAGAAGGAGTGGAGGAGGAGGAGGAGGAAGTAGAAGAAAAAGAAGAGTAGGAGGTTGGAGGAGAAGAAGGAGGAGTAGGAATAATAATAATAATAATAATAATAATAATAAGAAGAAGAAGAAGAAGAAGAAGAAGAAGAAATGATAATAAACACAACATACAAAAACTGAATAATTCCTATCGGGTTGAGTCTGAACGATTACACTATTTTCAGTTAAATGCCATACATGATAAACGTCTAGGCGATCATGTCTCTTTCGATGCATGACTGACTAGGTAGTAGAGCTTCCCGCAGTAGGCTGCCGCTTCTTTCTCCTATGGATTGGAGGCCATCCAAGATTATATGACCAAGTCACTTCTACTATTCAACCCATAGAGATGGATTCATGCGAAGAGTATTTCCGCGACAGGAATTCGTTTATTCGATTTGTCATGACGGGCGTTAAATCAGTTTCATGTATATTTTAGAAGTACACCAACTTACTTAACCTAATTACACAGGAAAGTGATTCCTTCTTCATGTAAGCGTGTGGTAGAGTAGAACTCAGCGTGCTTCTTTCTCTTCCCTACTACGGTGACACTGGACTTATCCTACTTATAAATATGGCAAGTACCTACATTAGAGTAGGATTGGAGTAGTATTTAATTTACTCAAGTTCTTTTCCGTTCTGTGTATGAGTGTTTAATAAACCTCTTCTTCTTTGTTTCCTCTAATTAGTCTTCAGTTCCATTAATACATTCTCTCACTAACACGGGACTTATCCTACTTATAAATATGGCAAGTACCTACATTAGTGTAGGATTGGAGTAGTATTTGATTTACTAACTACTCCCTTTCTAAATCTCGGTTATGTCGAATAAAGACAACGTTTTAACAAATATAATGACAGTGTTCTAATAGTATTGTCCTAAGAAAAATCTCGCTATGATGTCCGCTTTCTGGTGTTTCAACTTAACCAACAATCATGTCCTGGGTTAGACGGTAAACTGCATCCGCGTCCTGGGTAAGACGATAAACTAGATCCAATATCAAGGCCTCAGATCGGGAGGTTTTGAGGAACATGGAACCACCTCTTAATTGCTGGTGTTCCCAGATCCACCCTGACCCGGGGTGGTAGCGCCTGTTAGTGTCCCAACTATGGGCAATTAGTTAACCTCCAAACTGGGATCAAAATGTGTGAAAATAGGTTTTAATACAAGCAAAACATTTTTGAAAAACAAATATTATCAGCAATACATTTCTGAAAAAAAACTACCAGCAATATATTTTTGAAAAAAATATTACCGGCTATACATTTTTGAAGAAAAAAAATTATTACTAGCAATACATTCAAAAAAAAAAAATACCGCCAACAATACGTTTTTGAAGAAAAAATATTACCAGAAATAGATTTTTAACAAAACAAAATATTACCAGCAATAAAAATCTTTCGGCATTAAATAACCCATTGAAGTTGATATATGGTGTAAAACAAACCAAACCAAACCAAACCAACAATCAATGGGAAAAAATAGAATCAATTTTATTAAAATAAATAGACAATTTAAATTATAGTAATGGATAATTAAGTGGATTAAATCGAAATAATGGACAGCGGCTCGGATTGTGGAATCAGAGAGCCGAGTTCGAATTCCAGTCGAATCCATTACACTCATTTACGCGCTAATTCCCTTGGGAAAGGTATTAATCTTCTTCTTCTCTCCCCACCCAACAATGGGTAAATATCAGGACAGACTGGGTTCTATAAAGAAATGACTGCCTACTGCGGGAAAAAAATCTGCCTCGTCAGTCATGTATCGAAAGATACATGATCGCCTAAATGTGTATAACGCATGGCACATAACTTACTGAAATTAAATACATACTTTAATTTAAATTAAGCTCTACTTATTATACTTTTTCTCTTACTTATTTATTTATGTTTGCTATGTTGAAATTAAAAAGGAACTTTCTACAAGTTGTGCACGCAGTACAGCGGATATCGCATCGGATAGCGGAATCAACAACTTGAATTCAAATTCCAAACTAGCACAAATGCTCTTGGCAAATTCATTAATCCTTCTCTTCTCCCCCAGCTATAGGTTAAATAGTAAGGTAAACTGGATTCTATAGCCTTGGGTGAGAAATAGTCTCAGAGGAAATATTTGAATTCCAAATCGTGTAGAGAGGCAATTTTACTGACTTTCGGAAAAAAAAATCTATGACAATTTACAGATAGAAAGCAAAAAGATGCTGTGGAGAGTCATGACAGCATACGTCCCTAAGGAACATTGCATTTAAGAAGAAATCTAAAGAGTATATATGTTTACTAAGTATTTCGTGCTCTTGATTAAATTTAATCGTTGCCAGGAATTAAAATCCTGTAATGACTTTACGCCAATAATTTAAATATTGCGTTGGTTAGTTTAAACGTTTAAATAAATTTTCTGTCACATGATCATTATATTATTATTTTTTTTCTAATTTAAAAGCTTGTCAGGTTAGTGAATGTAGCGGGAATATGGGTTACGAGAATTTAAATGCATTTTAAATTGCATATTCGTAAATTATAAATGATTTTGTTAATTAAGGTGGCTTAATTCTTGAAAAAGACTGACGTTAGTCAAACACTCCAAATATTTAATAAGCCGAGAAAAATTTGAAAATGTCCTTCAAAATTTCAGGCTTTAATCCTAACGACACCTTTTACCTTTTACACGGTATCACCGCAAGCAAGGTTGTAAAGCCACTAAGACACAAACGGTTGCTGGGGGTAGAAGAATTAAGAACAGAAAAATTAATAATGAGCGGGAAGAGGAAATAGTAATCAGAAGGACAGTAGATAGCGGTTGACATTGCATTTACATCTTTGCAGATTAAAGTTGGCTGGAAAGCATTGAGCTGGAAAATATTTCTTTGGGCAAGAAGTGCAAGAAAAGAAACTGTTAGCATAGAACTCTCGCCACCAGTCTAGTACTCTAGTTCAAAATGGATAGGTACCATAACGAAGTGCTCTTCCGAACAATTACCTATGAAAGTACACAGAGAGGCAACAATAAGGCGTTGGGAAAGTAAGTAAAGCCGTACTGATAGATCAGGACAAGTATTCTGATTCTTCTTCGGATTTCAAGTTGAAGGTAAATAGCAGAGTCAACGATGTTACAATTATTTTGTGTATATATACTATATAACTAGTGAGTTAGTCAAAATGACTTAATTCCCTTTATAGTCTACCAATAGAAGGTTGACCAATCAGAAGCCGCAGAACATTGTATCCGTCGTGTATAAAGGCGGCCGTCTTTGTTTTTTTCTACCGGAATGACCAGAGCCAACTTGTGAGGCGATCATGACAGACGGAAGAACTACGCTCTGCTACTTTGCTACGATATCCACTGCGAACCTGCACTACGCTTTCCTACTGTCTTACGAAATATCCACTGCCAACCTCTGGATTCTATACTCGAAGACGACCGTCATGAATTTGTAACAAACGATCCATATGTGGCAACAATATTCTAAAGCTGGCCCAGTGAATTAAAAGATTTTCAGTTCAAACACTTTATTTTAAAATTAATTAACTCGATGCAAGACGATAATGCCGCTAAGAAGCAAGGGGCTACTGGAAGTGAAATAGAATGAAAAGACTTGAAAACGAACCGGAAACGCAGTCCTAAACAGGGAATAAGTGATAAACCTGTTTAAAAGACCGTGGGGGAGTTTTAACGGGATGATAGACGAACCTATCCACTCCTACCGAGGAAAAGGAAATTTAATAATTAGTAAATGAAATATCAGACAACGATATGAAAAGAATAGATTTGAAGTAGACTACAGAAAAAAAAATAACAGACTTAAATAGAAAACAGGATTAAACATATACTCTTGTTCTAAAGAACGAGGAAGAATCGTAATAAAAAAATTATTTTGGTTCCATTACAAATCCTTGGGAATTTCGTTTCTACTATCAACGTAATATAAAATACATAAACATCACTGCTCTCTCTAAAACATTTCGAGCAATCAAAGAACGGTGATAAGTCAACCATTATTACGTGGCATATTGTAGCAGAAGCCACTGAGAAAAAAGTGATAGATATAATTTGTCTTCTTGAAACATTAGTTATTTTTATTAAACATAAAAAATGAATTGATGGTCATATGCAGGCATAAAAATAAATACCTGTTCAAATACGTTGATTCAGATTAATTTTTAATGTAAATTATGCTTTATCGCTTGTTTTTTTGTGTTTTTTTTTTATAAAAAGAACCAGTAATCTCCTTTTTGCTTATATCCCGTTTATTTTAAATGACTAATATATTTTTTAAAATTAAAAACTGTAATCACAGTATAATATATAACTGTCCCAACATTGCGATCTCCAAAATATTTTATTAAAATTTAAATTACGTAACGGTCAGTCTATACTCAGCACCTGAAGATTTCGTTGTGAATGAAACACCGAGTTGTGCTATCTGTGATGAATAATATTTATATTTATTAACACACACACACACACACACACACACACATATATATATATACACACATATATCAGGGCTACAGGAATGTAGGATGCCCATGGCTAAGATACAAAGACAAGCTGAAAAGCAACTTGTGAGCAGTCAATATACCACATAACACCCTTGAGCGCTTAGCCTTGGATCGGGTAGAATGGAGATCAGCGTGTTTTAGTGAACTTTTAGTGCAATTTTCAATCTGCTTATCTGAATCATCTTCAAGAAGCGAGAGCAAGATCAAAAAGGTCAGCCAATCTAAGAGTGAACTCATCCCACAATCCCCACACTTGCTCCATATGTGGCCTCCTTTGTGAATCACTAGCGGGTCTTAAATGCCACTTAAGATTATCGCATAACTGAATCAATAAGCTGTCAGATACTCATACGTCGAAACCGTCGGGAGAGTCCATTATATATATATATATATATATATATATATATATATATATATATATATATGTGTGTGTGTGTGTGTGTGTGTGTGTGTGTGTGTGTGTGTGTAATGGACTCTCCTGTCGGTTTTATCGTTATATATATATATATATATATATATATATATATATATATATATATATATATATATATATAAATATAAATATTGGTACTTTTCCGCGACTAAAAGTTTCATATTGACGTTCAGTTTGTTCTACGGCGGTCTCACAATCTTCAGGCGGTTCAAGAATCAAGGTGGGTCTGGGAACAACAGCAGTTAAGTGCTGGTTCGACACTCCTTGAAACCTTTAATCTTCCGAGCAGAGGCCTTGCTGCCGGATGTAGTTTATCGTCATACCCCTGAGCAGAAAGTGGTTTTACAGCTACTACTCAAAAGCTTCACGCCCAACCTGAAAACTGTCTGCAAACTTCTGTTTGCTTAAATTAAAAAAAAAAAAAAAGTTATGACGGTCTCATACTGTTCATTGCTACTTGCCAACTCGCCAAGAACCCATATTTCTGACACATCCGCCCTACCGACCGAATTTGTCATAAAACACCCGTCAGCCGTGTAATCGCAAACTTCGCCTCGCTGTACTATTTGCCAAGGCGCAATCATAAAGTAACCTTTAGCCTAAGCACACGATGATGGTAACCGGCTAACAACCATTGCGCTTGATTTGGCTTCGAGCTTTGCGTTGGGTGTGAAGAAGTTTATATCCCGAAGACTGGCGCCTCACAAGGCACTAATCTTGGCCATTATTCCAACCATTACTCACCGTAAAGGATGCAGAGTAATCAGAATCGACCAAAGTTGCAGGTCCCTGCCATGATAGATAAGATAAAATCGAATGCCTGTTAGATTGTACGACGGTGATCGACTTAAAATATTTGTATGTTTCTAAATTCGATAATTATCGAATATGCACGAGGCGTAGTGGTTATCGCCGCGATAATTTTGTTGGCGTGCCGAGTTCAAATTCCATCAGCCACATTCACTTTTTCACAAATCGAAGGAAATGAATGCGTCTCTTACCAATCACCAGCTTTCATGGATTTTACGGCCTATCAACCTTTTCCAGATTATTTCAAGCCAGAAAAAACATTTAGATCTGTAAGACTTTTTTTTTGGAGATGTTAAGGATTTACTGATACAAATCCTACTGATTAACCCATAGTTTGGGGAAGAAGAGCTGAATTGATACATTTCCCAAGGTTATGTGCATAAGTGAATATACCGAATCCGGCTGAAATTCGAACTCGACTCTTCGATTTTCCAGTGCCTAACCATTATCTATTACGCCACCTGCACATTCAAGCTTAAAGCACTTAGTATTGCGAAGTGTTGACACATCTAGCTACTGACTAGCTCTGACGATGCATATGTTCTGTGGTCGCAACGGTGTTTCAACGACTACCAGCTAGAGGTTAATAAGAGTTCAGATTGCATTATGTAACTTTAAGCGTCAGCGAGTCTAGAAGAAAAAAAACAGAAGTCAAACGTAAACATAAACCGATGGTTCTAGAATATAATCAGGACACTCATTCTTCCAAAGAACTCAACGGCATCACCAGACTGTAGACGATGCCAAACACGCTTACAAAATACATCTGTAGGCAATGAATGTAGTTTTAAAAGAAAAAAAACAAAACAAGTTAGAATGTTGCAGAAAGTGTTAAAATTTTGCTAGAATTTTTCAGAAAATGCTCTAAACAAGGAAGGTGAATTTAGAATTTACTGTGAAAATGAAAGATATTTTCCAGCTATCACATAACTTTAAGGGGCGTCATTATTTTACAACTGAAAAAGTTTGATAAAAATAACATTTAAGCAATGAAATAATTATGTCGGATTAACAAATGAAAAATCCATTCCTAAAAAACTTCCTGTGTTTAGGTTAGGATAAGAAATTGATATATATATATATATATATATATATATATATATATATATATATATATATATATATATATATATACACACACACACATATATATATATATACACACACATATATATATCAAGGAAAAATGAATGTGTAAATAAATACAGTATTTAACTTATATCAAATCCCTAAATTATTTGTAAAAGAGTTAAATATTTAAATTGCTAGCAAGAATCAAATTAATTTCTTCGTAGATTTTTTTAGACATTTAAATAACTATCAAATATTCAAATCTATTTTTTTACATAAATTGCTAAGATTATACCACCCCTCTGCTTCCTACGTGAAACCTATTTACAGCCTCTTTCTCTTTACTTCCGCCTTCTTTCTATTTTCCTTTTCTCTCTTCTCCCCTCCCTTTTCAATATATCACTTCCGTTAAGTTAACCGATTAAATAGGTCAAGGTCTGGTCCCTCCTCCCCCAATACTAAGTATGGTTGTAAGAAATATTAAATAAGCCCTCTCTAAACTCGACTATGTCTCTCAAACCACCCCTCATTACCCCCTCTGTTAAATTACAAAAACTTACACTACCCATCAAAAGTGTGAATTTTCATTTCATTTCGTTTCGTTTCATCTTTTGGAAGTGCTATCTGATGATCCAGAGTCCTTTAAAAGGGCTCTGGTGAAATAAATTATTATAATGGAACCTTAAAGTGGTCTGTTTTTCTTTTAATATATATATATATATATATATATATATATATATATATATATATATATATATACTCGTTTCAAAAAACACTGAATTTTGATTTGCTAATCAAATCAATCTCGAGGAAAAAAAAGGTTTTAAAAAAGAAAGAGCTACAAACATGAACTTCTGTCGACAAAAAATCGCACAGATGCAGGTCTGAAGCCCAAAGAAAAAACCCCGATACGAGTAAACAAATAACTAAAAAAGAGCTCAATACAACCGTAGAGCAGACCTAGATACACCTAGTGAGCCAGACAAACCTACCTAGGTTTCACCTAAACGGATCGCCAGGGAAAGTCAAGATTGGTGTATATATATATATATATATATATATATATATATATATATATATATATTTCCTACATATTGTTCCTTCATTTTCTTTCTTTTTCTTGTTTTTCTCTCTGCATGCTTTTCTCTCTTTTTCTTCTACATTATTACCTTCTATATGCATTGCATTACATCTCCCTTTTTTTAACCAAATTTATTATCTTCTATTTTCTCTACATTCTTGCCTTACGTTTTTCTATATACTTTTCCGTTTTTTTCCTACTCATTTTTTCGTTCATGTTGCATTCTTTTCCTTTTTTTTTAAATACATTCAATTTCTTTTTTTCTATTCATTTTTTGCTTTACTTTTTCTACATTCTTTTCTGTCTTTTTACTCCACATTTTTCCTTCACTTTGACATTTGGTGAGATAATTTAAATTTAGATTCTAACAGAATGCCAAATATATAATACAATTTGAAAAACTCTACTTTTGACATGCTTTGCTGATCAAACAGCATTATCAGGAAAATGGATTTTATTTCAACCACATCTCCATTGGCAAGACACAATCCAATTCATGTTAATCAGAGTTATGGTGGAATTTTGTTTTTGTTTTCTTTTTGTTTGTTTCTTACT
>CAHIKZ030004663.1:167500-237500 GCA_903632075.3 Acanthosepion pharaonis
GATGCCTCACACATTTCACGTACGATTTCATTCGCATGTCTTTTTTCACTGCTCTTTGGACTGTCATAGCTGAAACTCCTCTCTTACGTGCCAAACGGCTCATGGATTGAGTTGGATCTTTTCTAATTGATCTCTTTAGCTCTATGTTGAAAAGATGATCTCTCTTCCTGTTGTGACCTCATGATCTAGTTTTCCTCTCTGTTGTGCCCTGTTTTTTTTTTTTTCACCGTTCTCTTGATGGCTCCTGAAAGGATATTGAAGATAGCAGCTAGCATTGGTCAGTTGGGAAGAGAGTGGTACAGGCACAAAACGATTTTAACCTGTTTTATTTTCAGCTGAATATACACACACACACACACACACACACACACATATATATATATATATATATATATGTATGTGTGTGTGTGTGTGTGTGTGTGTGTGTGTGTGTATCGGATGTAACAGCAAAATTGTCTAATTGTTAGATTAAGTTTTGAACCAGTATATCTTAGAAATGATTAAAGATAACTTACTGGAATTCTCCGAGGTTTTTTATAACTCTAATGGAATCTACGTTGAACAATAAGAGTGGATTTAGCTCTAAGTTGAAATGATGATCCCTCTTACTATTGTGACCTCCTGATCAAGTTTTCCTCTCTACTGTTTTTTTTTAACCGTTCCTTTGATGGTTCTTGAATGGACTTTGAAAATGGATGCCAGAGCATGAATATTGGTAGCATTTCTGAAAGCCTGAATGATCATTTGCTTCTCACCATTGCTCAGTTGGAAAGACAGTGGTACTGACCCAAAACGATTTTAATCTGTTCTGTTTCTAGCTGAATAACGCAAATGCTTGTCCAATGGTTGTTACGATAAATGGTATCATGTTAGCTAAACGTCTAATCTAAAAACGTGGGTAAAAAGACTTAATTAGTATAGTATTTTCTTTTTCTTTTAGATATTAAAGATTTTGTGGGAGGGACAATTATGCTACTAAACGATTTGGACAATTTTGCTGTTACACCCTAGAATATGTATATGAATGATTTAAGGTATCGAGAAATAAATGGTCATGTATAAGCTTTTTCAAAATATACCAAGGAAAAGTCTTGTTGGTCGATTCGTTTTCTACGTCTCATCAACTCTTTTCAGGTTATTTAAAGACTGTATATATTTTTAGATTATAAGAGTTTTCTTTCCAACTTCTCGACGGCGTCTATTCACAAGCTGATGTAGGTGTTGACTGATAATGCTTTGTGAAGGGTGAAGTTCTGCCCACAATGCACGAGTGATGGTGAGCTTGGACGTCGTTAAACCATTTCAAGCAAGACGTCATCTCCCACAATATAATGTCGCTTTAACCTTGTTTTGTATTTGATTCGATTTTGACGGCTTATCAACCCTTTGCAGGTTATTTAAAGCCAGAATATAGTTTTGATTATAAGAATTTTCTAGATAATAATGAGTTTAGTGATACAAGACTTACTAATTAATTTTAATACTGGAATATGTGTCTGCCACGTTTCAGCTCAATCAGTGGTGTTGTTGTTCCTTAGCGCCAGTAAGGAAACAATTGCATCAACGTACCCCGCGTTACACTATATAAGTGTAGACATCAAAGATAGAGATGTTATGTCCTTTCGGATGACGAAAGGACATAAATAATTAACAAGAGAATCGTTCAAATAAATTAATTTCTCAAATAAAGCAAAGGTAAACGAGAAGCGATTTATACAGGGAGTGACAGAAATACCGCCCACATATACCTGGTAGAAACACTTCCCAAATAATGGTAAGATATTAGCTAGATGAAGACACCATTTACACTAATATCTTAGAAATGTGGTTTTACTTGATTTAACAGAAATGTGGTTTTACTTGATTTTAACAAAAATGTGGTTTTACTTGATTTTAACAGAAATGTGTTTTTACTTGATTTTAACAGAAATGTTGTTTTACTTGATTTTAACAGAAATGTTGTTTTACTTGATTTAACATAAATGTGATTTTACTTGATTTTAACAGAAATGGTGTTTTACTTGATTTTAACAGAAATGTGGGTTTAATTGATTTTAACAGAAAAGTAGTTTTGTTTGATTTTAACAGAATAGTGGTTTTACTTGATTTTAACAGAAATGTTGTTTTACTTGATTTAACAGCATATCAACTCTTTATGGGTCATTTAATACTAAAATTTTATTTCATTTTGTGCTCTGGTAATTTTTTTTACATGCATTGTTTGTAATTTTTTTTACCAATAATGTATTGCTGGTATCTTTTAAAATTGTTATGATGAAAATATATTGCTAGTTATTTTTTCTCATTTATTTTTATTTTTTCACGTTTGAATGCTAGTTTGGTTGCTGATTATATGCCCATAGCTAGAACCCTAACATGTGCTACCACTTATTATGTACTCACTTAACACTGCTTTTTAATATAACTGATTAGGATGATGTCATATGGGATGATGCAATCATAAACATGCATGATGCGCTCACAAACCTTGAAATGAAAAAAAAATTATTTTATTTTATTTTTATTTATTTATTTATTTTATTTTTTTTTTTTTTTTTTTTGCTTAGGTAGTCTTGAACTTTTTCACGTGACTGTATAAATGAAGCTGTTTTGGAAAGACAAATTCCTTAGTTTAAGGATGCAATTTTTTGCCATGCTAGAGGCAAATGATTTATCTCCAATCAACCTTGCTTAATAATGATAATGTATATTCGAACTTTCTATTTGCAATCGAATAAACACAAGTAAAAATGAATGAAAAGAAAAGTGTAAAGACTTCAGCAAATAAATTCGGATAATATTAAATCTAATCTAAAAGCTGCGATAAAAATATCAGATGAAAGACATACGAGACAAAGATCAATAATAATGGACAATGCCTCATATATGATATTTGAATAACATTAATATCTCATTAATACCATTGTAATAAGCCATGACATTGTAAGAAGGGCAGACGAGAATGGAAGATGAAGCTAACATTAAAAAGAGAAATAATATGAAAGAAATACGAGTGAAAAATGAATGATAATTGACAAGGCTTCATCTAAGAAATTTGAATCCTATTAATACTACTAGTAATAAAGCATATTTAAGTAAGCAGGGCAGATGAGAAATAAAGAATAAGCCTCCAGTAAAAAGCAAGAGATATAGGATGAAAGAAATACTAGTCCAAAATGAATAATAATTGACAATGATTCATCTAAGAAATTTGAATCCTATTAATACTACTAGTAATAAAGCATATTTAAGTAAGCAGGGCAGATGAGAAATAAAGAATAAGCCTACAGTAAAAAGCAAGAGATATAGGATGAAAGAAATACTAGTCCAAAATGAATAATAATTGACAATGATTCATCTAAGAAATTTGAATCCTATTAATACTACTAGTAATAAAGCATATTTAAGTAAGCAGGGCAGATGAGAAATAAAGAATAAGCCTACAGTAAAAAAAGCAAGAGATATAGGATGAAAGAAATACTAGTCCAAAATGAATAATAATTGACAATGATTCATCTAAGAAATTTGAATCCTATTAATACTACTAGTAATAAAGCATATTTAAGTAAGCAGGGCAGATGAGAAATAAAGAATAAGCCTACAGTAAAAAGCAAGAGAAATAGGATGAAAGAAATACTAGTCCAAAATGAATAATAATTGACAATGCTTCATTTAAGAAATTTGAATCCTATTAATACTACTAGTAATAAAGCATATTTAAGTAAGCAGGGCAGATGAGAAATAAAGAATAAGCCTACAGTAAAAATCAAGAGAAATAAGATGAAAGAAATACTAGTGAAAAATGAATAATAATTGACAATACTTCATCTAAGAAATTTGAATCCTATTAATACTACTAGTAATAAAGCATATTTAAGTAAACAGGGCAGATGAGAAATAAAGAATAAGCCTTCAATAAAAAGCATAAGAAATAAGATGAAAGAAATACTAATCGAAAAGGAATAATAAGTGACAATGCATCATCTAAGAAATTATAATCTTATTAATACTATTAGTAATAAAGCATATTTAAGTAAGCAGGTCCGATGAGAAATACAGAAAGTCAATAAAGAAGAAATAAAGAAATTTCAAACCAATAATAATAATAATAATGTTTTGTTAAATATAATCTATTTTGCTATTTCAACTGAAAAACACATTATGGTTGTTACCTTCTTTAAATTTGAAATAATTTCTCTCTGTTTATTCAACGGGGGTTTGATTCATAATTCCAAGTTTACAAAGCAGCAACAGAAATCAATAAAGAAATTTCAGGATACAACGCCTACAAAGTTGTGTGCATTGTCAAAGATGTGCTTGTTGGTCTGATTTCAAAAATTCCGTTAAAAATAATTTTTAACCGAGAAAGGCCAAATTTTGTAATTTCTTTTAGCTTTCCAGCAATATTATAGTTACATTTATTCTGTTTATTTTTCTTTTTTATCGTTTCACACCAAGCAAGGCAATAAAGCCACTAAGACACAAGGTGTTAGTGAATGCAGTAAAATAAGATTAAAGGGAGATAACAATTAATCTTAGAAGATCAGAGCTGGCTGGAAAGCAAGAAGCTGAAAGTTTTCTATAATCAAGATCTGTGGTAAAAGCAACTGATAGCATAGAACTTACGTTTACATATTAGCAATTCAAATGTTAAACGATGACACATTGTTGCCAATCCTGTACTGCGCTTAAATTCATGACGTCTACGTAATAATGAGGAATGTCCACCAGAACAATTACTATGAAATTATACTTACTGTTGCAAATTGAAAAATTCTATAAAATATTAGAATATTTGTCTCATCGAAGGCAAGTCAGATTTTTAATATGTCAGACATGTTGTTGGTGGCAGGCTTAAAGAGCTACACTAAATATTTAAGCTTTTTTTGGTTTCCTTCTTTTATTTATTTCAAATAAGTCTATAGAGAAAGTTACGTGAATTGGGTGGGGGTTTTTTCAAGTGTCATTTTCTTTCTTTTCTGTCATTTCAAGATGTTGTCCTTGATAGATGTGTGGATGAATCTGTAAGTAAATAGGTCCTGATTTACTGTCTATTATGGAAAGACACAAAACGAATGACTCTCAATCAGAATTGGCATTTGCGTTTCATTTAATTAACTTTTACCTCCTTCGGGCAACTAAGAGAGAACGAAGCACAGAAAAGAAAAAAAAAAGAAAGAGGGTGAAAAAAAAGAAAAATGAATGAAAGAGAAATAATAAGAAAGAAGGAAAATAAGAAATAATTAATGAATGAATGAAAGAAAGAAAAAAAAGAAAAGGAATAATAAAAAAAAAGAAATATTAAAGCTAAAATCAAACGACATTAGAATAATTGAAATAAATGAAGAATTAATTAAAAAAAAAACAGGAAAGCAGTGAAAGAAATCAAATGGATGACAAGAAATAAATGAAATTAAGTAACGAATGAAGTAAAGAAAGAAAAATGGCTGGAATAATACTAAAGAATGAGAAATATCCCACGAAATTAAAAGAACGGAAATAAATAAACAGTGAATGAAAAATGGTAAAGAGAACAAAAAGAAATAACTAGAAAGAAAATTGACAAAGAAAGCAAATAAAATAACAAGAAGCGAAAGAAAGAGAGTAGAAAAATTCAAACGACTTAATAACAGCACAAATAAAGCCACTAAGACACAAGGTGTTAGTGAATGCAGAGGAATAAGATTAAAGGGAGATAACAATTAATCTTATAAGTTCAGAACTTTCGAACGATAAAAGATACAAATAAAACGGAATAAGAAAGAAAGAAAGAAAGAAAGATAGAAAAAAAGAACGAAGGAAAGAAAGAAGCTAAAAGAACAAACAAACAAACAAAAATAAAAGAAAGGAAAATTAAAGAAAAATAAGAAACGAAATAATACGATCTAAAACTTTTGAAAGAATTAATTGAAGAATGAAGAAATCACACGTCTTTGAGTCTAGTCACTGGATCTAACCAAAGTCTTTACCCACTGGATTAAAGAGTTGTGAGTTCAATACCAGGCCAGAGCAATGGTGAATCAAAACTTGGAGAGTTGAGTTAAATGGAAATAACTGAGAGACATCTGGAAGAGGCATGACAGGTGGAACTAGAACAATCTACCACGGTGGACGAAATAAAGGGTTCTGTTCGAAATTCCAATCATGTGAAGAAGGCCGGAGCGTACAACGGCCGAAATGTTGTGAATATGGCAATAAAGATGAAGGTAACAGTCCAAATAATGTAAATAGATAGCTAGAAAGAAAGAAAGAAAGAAAGAAAGAAAAAGAAAGAAAATAATAAATAAAATAATATTAATAATAAAATGAGAAATGAAGAAATGAAATAAATAAAATAATAATAATAATAAAATGAAATAATAAATAAAATAATAAATAATAATAATAATAAATAATAATAATAATAAATAATAATAATAATAAATAATAATAATAATAATAAATAATAATGATAATAATAAATAATAAATAATAATAATAAATAATAAATAATAATAATAATAATAATAATAATAAATAATAATAATAATAATAAATAATAATAATAATAATAAATAATAATAATAAATAATAATAATAATAATAATAAATAATAATAATAATAATAAATAATAATAATAATAATAATAATAATAAATAATAATAATAAATAATAAATAATGAAATAATAATAAATAATAAATAATAATAATAATAATAAATAATAATAATAATAAATAATAATGATAATAATAAATAATAAATAATAAATAATAATAATAATAAATAATAATAATAATAAATAATAATAATAATAATAATAATAATAATAATAATAATCATAAAATGAAAAAGGAAGAAATGAAATAATAAAATGAATGAATTAAATAATTAATTATAGAATGAATTAATTAAAGTATGATGAACGGAGAAGAAAAGATGCAATGAAAGAAAGAAAGGGGGGAGGAATTAAAGAAAAATAAATGAAAGAAGGAAACGAAACTAAATAAGAAAGAAAAAGGAAGATAAAAAAATACAATTCTTGAAAAAAAGACTGAAACAAAAATAAAGGTTTTTACAAAATCCCAGAGATATTTATTTAGTATATTTAAATACTACCACTGAACATGCTAATTCGCCTAATTCTGAAAAGGACCTTCATGAAATACTTGATGGTGTTACGTTCGTTGACTTTTGAAAAGATATGGATATAACTCCAGAGACAGTGTGTCGCCTTCTGTCAGTCTTAGCTAAATAAGTGCGCATATTGAGAGCGATGTTTAGCATACTCGTCTCACGGACTAATTCACAAGTGTATTGCGTTCAGTCCTCACGAGCGTCCTATTATTAATGACTTCGCTTAGTCTTAAACCGTTCAGAAAATGACCATGCAGAAATGCCTTCGTATTTGTAAAGAGAAAATTAGGGAAAAAATATAATAAAAAAAAAAGCCAAAATATGCAATATAACAAAACAAATAAGAAAGAAAATTTAACAAAAAAAAAAAAAAAAATGATGAAAGGCTTTGGAATAATCAATACAGCAAACGGGTATCGATCCATGCAAGAAAAGAAACGATGAAAAGGTAGAGAAAAGACGTGAATTAAGGGATGAAGTTGAAAATGTCGGTGAGGAAGAAATTCGCATCGAAAACAGAGGAAGACGAACAAATGCAACGGGGCAGGGGCGAAAACTGAAAGAAAAGGGTCAATAACTAAACGATGCGGAATGAACTAAAAAAAGAAAAAAGAAAAAAAACGAGAGATATTTTGTCGAAAAATTGGAAAGGCGGCTGAGTCAAAGAGAATTCACGATCAGAGGACGTCGTTTAAGGCCTGTTCTTCGATAACATAAATTCACTTCTTCTTTAATTTCCTCTCGCAACATAATAAAGAGATTCCTGAGTAGCGAATCGACTTGACCTGCCCACGGTTTAATGACGACTACAGTAGAAAATGCCGGGACTTGTATGATTTTTTTTTTTTTTGTATATTGCATTAGAAACTTTGGCAAATATTTAACTGTTTGATGTTTTCATTTCTATTAATCAGCCATATTTCTTTTGCAAATAAAAATGCCGGTTACTTCAGATGTACTGGCAAGGACATGGTTTAATGTTTGAAGTTGCTAAAAATGGTGATAAGGACAGCATTTGAACCGTCTTCAGCACTATACACCAAACGCTGGTTCTTTCCTACATTAATATAACTGCGCACAGTAACCGTCTACCTTGATTGGCTCTTGGACCTTGTATTGGTTGAGTATTATTAAAAACAAATGTAAAAAGAAGTATTTAAGAGCGTAGAGTGGATATCAGATGCTGAACAATAACTACTATAAAATAAGTTTACTTTGTTTCGTTCAAGCAGTACAAGGCTCAAGGGTTTACTGAATAAGAATTATTTTAATTATTGATTTGTTCTTGTCGGTTTTTAAGGTTAAAGCTGAAATTTTGGGGTTGTAAGAAATACTTGAGCATATAATAATGATTTTCGGGTAGAAAGCTCACTGTTTAGCTCATAGCTAGGATGAGAAAAGGTGGATCTATACTTTTAACAAAGGTATTTGCACGTAAGTCAATGTGAAGGACCTGACTGCAATTCGAACTCGGCTTTCTGCTGCTGAGGCGTTATCCATTGCACCACCAGCACATCCAAGGTTACAGCACCTGGTATTCCGAGCGAGCACCCATCTAGATACTGACATGGTTCGACATTGCTTAACTTAGTTGATGGGACGAAAACTGATGTTTAAACGTTGTGTGGCCGTAAGCCCTGGATAGATGCAGAAAGGAGGAAGGAAGAAGCGTATATTATGATCATATGTATGATAGATAACGGCTGACCCTAAAAAAGAAGAGATTACCCTTCCCGATGTCTCTTCCACAGAGTAACAGTAATTGGGAAGAAGCTGTATGCGTATAACTTCCTCCTTACCAATGGAATACAAAAAGAATGAGGATAATCCAACCCAGCGGATAGATAGATAGATAGATAGATAGATAGATAGATAGATAGATAGATAGATATTGTATACCCACCTCGCCCTGAGGTAGTCCTAGGGTGAGGGGCTTGAGGTGATCACAATAAAGTTGTCTTCCTCTCTCTTTTCTTTCTTCGCTCAGCCGGGTGATCCCTAGTTGGTTCGTTCGAAGGTAAAATGAGAACTTCAACAAAAGGGATTTTAAGCATATCTATTTTATTAACACATCGATGGGTATATTTTTCAACTAGACAGCGGGGCCGCGCTATCAGCCCACCGGAGAGCAAGTTCCCCGTGACAACACGAAATTACCACGTCTGCCTTCTTCGATGCGTAAGATTTAACCCATCGAAAACACTTTCTAACTCTAACCTTTCCATGCTAGTTTTAACCAATCAAAAAAACTTCCTTTGTTTTGTCTAACACCTGAACTTAAAGGTCAGCCTCAGAAGGTCTGAGCCAAATACACTGCCACCAAAAAATAAGGATCTGAAACTAGTATTTAATATATGAACAGACTTAGATAAATCGATAAATGATGCGAGGGTTAAATTGTAGCCGTTTTATATTTTTAATTTCGCGCATGTGCGTTTGTTTTTTTTTATAGTTTGTCGACTGCACAGTATCATAAGGTCAGTTTGGCATCATCTGCATGAAAAAGAGCACCATGATGCAATTCATTGTGCAAGAAATTTGGAAACGGCATGTTGTACTGATTGGCATTCGTGCTGGAAGCTCCAATATGAAAATTGAAGTTTGGTTGTTAATCTGAGGACAGTGCAGAGTTGGATGAGTCTAATGGTGATTACGAAGGTACGGCAGCTCAGAAACCTCAATCTGATCGTTCTGATAAGAAAAGAACACCCAAATTTGTTGGCGAAATCCAGGCTATGATTGACATCGATCGCTCCCTGTTAGTCAGGTCCATAGCCAGGAAAACAGGAGTGTCTGAGTCTCTTATAAAGCAGGTAGTGCATGAAGACATTCGGTATTTTTCATACAAGATGAGAAAGGGATCATTTTTATCTCAAGCTATGAAGGAAAAGACGATAGTCCGCGCTGCGAAGATTTTGAACACAAGCATCTCCTACAACCAAACAGGCATTGATCTTTTCTCATACGAGAAGAAATTTTTGCCGGAATAAGATGAACACACAGAACAACCACTAGCTACCTGTGTCCCTAAAAGATGTAATGAGGATGATAAAAACCAAATATCCAGTAAACATCATGGTGTTTGGAGTGATCACGAGTGATGGCGGCGTTATGCTTACATTCATTTTCCGACAGGGATTTAGACTCTACACGGGGGATTACATCAAGTGCCTTGAGAAGATAGTGCTGCCCTGGATCAAGAGGGTGGCTGATGAAAGACACTATTATCTGGCAACAGAACTCTGCGCCAAGCCACACAAGCAGAACAATCCAGTCATGGCTGTTGGACAATTTCTGAGACCACATCAACGTTTGCATCAGACCACCAGACGTCCCAAAATGCAACACCCTTGATTATTATGTGTTGGGGAGCAGTTGAGTGAGACATCAAAAAAAGACTCCTTGTAACACCAAAAATGAACTGAAGGCAAGGATTATGACAGCATTCACCATCTTAAAAAAAAAGACTGTTCAGAAGAGATGTAGGAGACTCCGAAGTCATCTGCGGAACGTAGTTGGAGGCAATGGCGATTTTATCGAGTAAATTTACTCTTTAGTATTTCAAGATATTATTTATGTAATTTCGGTATATATGTCTGTTAAAATTAGATATCAGTGTTATTTCCATTTTTAAGTAATTTAGACGACAATTTATCCATCTCACCCTTTAGACATGAACATACTTAGATATATAGATAGATATGAACAAGCTAAATATCAATTTCGGTTGAGGTCTCTGGGGACGAGGTGTGGGTTTGTAAACAGTGACTATTATAGCTATATAGCGAGACTCTTCGCAGATGCGAATTGAGTCACTGTCGGTCACTTGGCGTGTTTCTAAAAATAAATACGCTAAAAATCCACTTTCCGACGGCTTAATGGTTAGAATCTCCGACTGACACCAATTTAGTCGGGTTTCGATCCTAGCTAGAGGCAACCGGATGTCTAGCCACACTGATGAGCTGTGAAACAGCGAAACAGTCTGTCTGTGGATGACGTTATATATATATATATATATATATATATATATATATATATATATATAGTAAACAGATAGATAGACATAGATAGATAGATAGATAGATAGATATAAACAGTCTCACAAGGCGCAAGAGTCATCCAAGTTAGAAGTTTACTGAATGAGATTCGTGGTATGAATGTTAGATGAAGTAAATGCTAAGAAGGTATGGATATCAATGTTATATAGATAAGGATTGACCCTAGACTTGAAAAGCATCTTCTCGTGAGTGTGTTCCACAAAGTGCCCTTTCTTGGGATGAATGTCCGAATGGAACACCCCTCTTACCAACAGACCGTTGAGTAAAGCTGTAAGTAGAATAATTGACAGAAGTAAAGAGGGGAAAGGAAAAAAAAATTGATATCCTACCACTAGAACATTGTTCTGCTATCAACGAGCCGACTTGGTCTCGTTCCGGGATTTCATTCGCGACGTCCCCTGTTCAAGAATGTGCTTCCGAGGTCTCCTCCTGTTTTAAAGCTGGAATCGAGGCTTTCATCCCTTCAAGGAAATATAACGTCAAATCGTGCTCCTCCCCCTGGTTCTCCGCTGCTTGCTCAGTTGCCATTGCCTATAGTAATCACTTATTCATACCTATATCGTAGCGACATGTCTGCAATAGACGTCTCTTTGTCTCAGCCTGTATCGAGTGTAAGCATGTCCTCAGTGAAGCAGAGTTACTATTTGCAACTCGAATGAAAGAACCTATTGCATCTCGCAAATTCGGCTCCAAGGATTATTGGCATCTCTGCAAGAGCGTACTTAACAATAGCAACCCGTCTATACCTCCTTTGTTCAACCAGTTTGAGGTGCTGACCTCTTCTCCCGACAAGGCTGAATGTTTTGCTCGGAAATTCTCATCAATTCAACGCTCGACTCTTTTGATGTACCCACACCCGAATTCTCCCTTAGAACTGAGGCTCAAGTGAGCGATTTGTACTCCGTTATCGCTCATCATCTCTAAATTAGACCCCCACAAGACTAGTGGTGATGATGCGATACCAGCCATTGTCCTGAAGAAATGTGCGCCTAAACTGGCCCCTGCCCTCTCCAAATTATATAACTACTGCCTCAATGAATCTGTTTTCCACCCTGTTGGAAGTCCCCACCGTTGTTACTGTCTTTAAGAACTCTGGAGACCCTTCTGACCCTTCTAAATACCATCCTATCAGTCTCCTACCACTCTTCTGCAAAGTCTTTGAAGCTGTAATCAACACCGAAGTGGTTATGCACCTTACATTTCATAATCTGCTCTCCGACAAGCAAAATGGTTTCCGCTTCGCCTGTTCTACAGCTGATGTGCTTACGGCAATAACTGAAATTGTCTAACAAGCACTTCATAATAACGAAGAAGCTGGTGCCGTGGGTCTAGATATCTCCAAAACATTTGATAGTGTTTGGTAGGCCGGCTTTCTTCGCACGATTCAGGTTTATGGAATTACCTATCGATTGTTCAACTTAATTCCTGTCAAACCGGCATTAAAGGTCGTTCTCAATGGATTCTCCTCCAGCTCCTATTCCACGAACGCAGGTGTTTCCAAGACTCTATCCTAGGCCCAACTCTGTTCCTTATCTGCATTAACGATCTTCCTGATGTCATAGGTTCCGAAGTAGGCATCTATGCGGACGACACTATTTACTCCTGCCTCAAAAACAAATTTAGTGTCGTCGACAAAACTAACCTGGCCGTTTGTCTAGAAAAGGACCTCCAATAGGTTGTGGACAGAGGCAGGAATTGGCTGGTTAAACTTTAATGCCTCAAAAATAAAACTGCTCTCTATTATTCACCAGAGAGAACCATCTGACGCTCAACTCCACGAGAGCACCTCTTAGCGACTGCTCGGTCCCACATTGTCCGCAAACCTGAGATGGAACGAATACATTGAGTCAATAGCTTCGTCCACCGCTAGAAAAGTCGGCTCCCTGTGCTGCGCCAGGAAATTTTTCTCGCCGCAGTCAATCCTTCAAATGTAGAAATCTACCATTCGCCCTTGAATGGAGTATTGCTGCCATATATGGTCTGGAGCCCGTTCTATTTGTCTCAAGGTCCTTGCTAAAATCCAAAGAGGGATATGCAATGTAATTGACCCTGATCTGGCATCTCGTCTGCAGCCGCTCTCTCACAGGCGTGCCGTTGCCCCCCTCTGTCTTTTTTTACAAATACTTTCATGGTAACTGCTCCAATGAGCTGCTTTCGCTGGTTCTCAGACTTCATGAATTTAAGGGTTCAACTAGGCTGGCATCTCGCTCTCCCCCTTTCACTGTCGAAACTGTCAAATGTAGCCATCTCTTCTACTCCAATAGCTTCATAACTCGCACCTCTTGCCTGTGGAACTTCCTCCCCATGTCTTGTCTTACTGATAGCTATAAACTCTAACTATTCAAATGTAATGTCAATCGACGTTTCCAGATGCCTTGTTCTATCTCCTATACTTCTCTTCATCCTTTCCTCTATCACTCCTCTTTGCTCTCGCTCCAACTCTCTGTAACCCCTTGCGTGCTAGTGGCTTCCCGCCTTGCTTGGGGTTGAATGCTTAAATATATATATATATATATATATATATATAATTTCTGACTAGCAAGCTATGAACTCGGGTAGGAGTCTTTATATAAAACGTCATTTTCTTTCTTCCTCCTCTGTACTTCTTACTTTCTCCTCTTTACTAACGGCATGATTATATACACGTCTTGGAATGAAATATCCAATCTTATTGCCTGATGATACCTAACTGGTAGAAACCCCGGTAGCAAGAAGGTTGGTTTTCTAAATAATTTATATAACAGGTGTAACAGCGAAATTGTCCAAATCGTGTAAATGCAAAGTTGTCCAATTTTTAGATTAAGCTTTCAACCGTTGCATCGTAGAAATGATTAAAGATATCTTACTGGAATTCTCCGACGTTTTTGTAACACTAT
Organism: Acanthosepion pharaonis; assembly: GCA_903632075.3. Taxonomy (NCBI): domain Eukaryota; kingdom Metazoa; phylum Mollusca; class Cephalopoda; order Sepiida; family Sepiidae; genus Acanthosepion; species Acanthosepion pharaonis. Next base: position 181,551 of record CAHIKZ030004663.1, read on the forward strand.
TGGGTTCTACTTTTAGCAATAAGAATGAATTTATATCTAAGTTGAAATGATGATTCCCCTTGCTGATGTGACCTCCTGATCCAGATATTCTCTCTATTGTTCTCTCTTTTTTAAAACATATTCACCACTCTTTTGATGGTTCTAGAATGGACTTTGAAGATGGAATCCAGTGTATGAATGTGGTTACCATCTGAAGGCCTGAATGATCTTTTTCCTCTCACCATTGCTCAGTTGGGAAGGCCTGGTGCGGCTGACACAAAATGATTTTAACTTGTTCTACTTCTAGCTGAATAACCCAAAGGATTTTTCATTGAATCTTACGACAAATAAAGTCAAGATGGCTAAAACTCTTGTCTAAAAACCTGGAAAAAAGGAATTCAATTAACTTAATGTTGTTTTAGATATTAAACATTTTGTGGGATGGACAATTATCCCATGCTGTTATACGATTTGGATAATTTTGATATATATATATATATATATATATATATATATATATATATATGTGTGTGTGTGTGTCTGTGTGTGTGTGTGTGTCTGTGTGTGTGTCTAATTTCTAAATAAATTCCCTATAAATAATCACCGACAACAACTGAATATGTCATGCCATTTCACGCAATCCTCGGCTAATATGGAAAGGATCTTTCGTGTCCGTTAAGAAACATACTCACTTAGGCGTTGGTTACTTTGTAAATGACATAAATTACACACACACACATACATACATACATACACACGCATATATATATATATATATATATATATATATATATATATGTATGTATGCGTATATATGTGTGTGAAATCGAGCCGAGCTTCTCGGCTTGACGGTCGAACTCTCTGCCTCTGAGCAGAGAGGAACCCGGACGAGGCTCCGCCGAAGGGCAGAGTCTCGTTCGGGGGGGTTGACCAACCCGATCCCGTTTATATGGGTTCTACGGGCATTTTTTGGCCGAGCCTACGGTCTCAGGAAACTCACGTTAAACTCGGCCTTGTGCCACATGCAACCCTCGTTCTAGATACCGTATATCCGCGCTCGCGCGTGTGTGTGTGTGTGTGTGTGCGTGTGAGTGTGTGTGAAACCCAGTTAAAAATTTTAGAAAATTCCATAGATCTAATTACTGTCACTAATATCTCGTTCCTGTGAAAAAATAGGATCATTCAAACGTTAAATTCAAATTCCTACATTACCATATATTAACCAATCAGCGAGGTTGTCTCAAACGCTGTTCGAGCTTTGAAAAAAACAGACAACTATTTCTGTATGCTGTGCCCAAACAAATGAAAACTCAAGTTCAGAAAATGATTAACAATCTCTTTTCTCGAAAAAATCGATATTAAAAATTGGGAAATATATTTATTAACCAATAAGACTTCTTAGTTTAATAAATCTAATTTTTAACTTCCGATGATCCTATTTTTTTTTCTTATAAACAGCCTAACTTACATTTAAAAAAAGTCTTCAGTATAACTTCGACTGCGCATTGTAAACAATACTGAATTCTCGAATTTTCGTCTACTCAAAAAATTATTGAGTACCAAGTTTTTTTTGTAAACAATTTCTCGCTTTTGAAGTATCTACATAAACCAGTTTTCACAGTTTATATTACGAAAATACCCACACGATACATAAACAAAGCGTAATTGTAAAAACCGTAAATATTTGATATTAATCGGCTGACCAGCCGCAGCTGCTATAATTACACCACACACACATAATTTAACGTAAATTGTGGATTTATCCTTATAATTTCACACCTATCTTTCATCATATACTAACACAGTTCATTTCTTTAGTATTGTAAAAAGAAATTCAAAAGATATTTCGTATGAACATTGCAAATAAATTTATAGCTCGTTTCTTTCAGTTTAAAAGAAAACAAAGATTATTTTTATACTCAATAAAGTTATTTCATTTTATAGGACTTTGATTGGAGATTATTTTTCGCATTTCATATACAGTTTCACGTACATATATATCCCGGTTGCAGACGCCTAACAAAGGTATAATTTGCATTTTATCAACACCACATAAGCAACTTCTCTTTTATAAGGCATCTATGCAGAAAGTATTAACTTTCTGCGAGAATAAAAGGAAAACTATTTCCTATCTTTGCCATATTTGGCGCGTTATCTAATTAAAAAATCTTGAATGCATAAGATTATTTTCCTTTCTGTCATTTCTGTGTATAAATACGGGCTACTAAATCATTATTATCTCTAACAAAAATTTTACATTCTTAAAATATTTTGTGGCTTTAAATAACCTGCAAAGGGTTGACAGGCCGTAAAAAAAGTAACAATCAGTCATCAGTCACCCACATAAAACTAAGCAAATTGATGCAAATACATATAAATCTATAAGACATTAAACTAATGATCGTAAGCATTTATATTGCGTAATATTTCTTTAATGCTTCCCTTATTAGTCAGTGAACATGATTCACTAGTGAATAAAAAAATAACATTCATGGAGTTATCATATAGCATAAATTTCTGATCAAAATTTCACCTAATTTGGGCGAGCCTTTTATATATATAAATATTTGGTTGGATCCAAATATGTTAGCTCTATCTCTGATATTGAGCGCTTTCTAATAAGTACCGCACATATAATATATAAATAATTATACATATATATATTTATTTATATACACTTTTCACACACACACACACACATATATATATATATATATATATATATAAAGACATTTTATATTTTAACGTTCTTTTTATAGATACAAGTATTTAAGTAAATGCTCTCTTTATAATAAACATTATTAAATAACATTTACCGGCCTGAATGTCAAAGAAATTTTCAGCGAAAATATTCGTCTTTTGACAGGATTCGAACCTTCGACGGAACCGTCAAAAGACGAATATTTTCTATGAAAATCGGCCACAAAGCATTCAGGCCGGTAAATGTTATTTAATACTGTTTATTATAAACAGAGCATTTACTTAAATACTTGTATCTATAAAAAAAACAACGTTAAACATAAAATGTCTTTTTTAAATAAATTGTCGGACTTTGTCCATTTCTTTATATATATATATATATATATATATATATATATATATATATATATATATTATTGTTTTCTTTCCTCTTTTAAGGTTCGATCCGGCAGACCAAAATGCCGTAGTTTTTTTTTTAAATTCGTTGATTTTTATTCTATCCATTACCCCTTTTGATAAATATTTTCCCTCTCACTCTACTCGCCATGTTTAAGAAGCTTGTGAACATTTAAAATGTCACCATCTTTTATGAAATATATCAGAATACAACAGAGTCATAGAATCGAACATACAACTGAACAAATTCGTCGTGAAAATCTCCCAAAAGGTTATATTTCGACAATAAAATACTATCGACCACAATCTGTAAAAAAAAAAAAGAACGAAAGAGAAAAGACAATCATGACCGCCAAAGTAGAAAATGGTAACATTAAAAAAAAGAAAAGAGAAAAAACGTTTGATTGTTTTACTGGGTGTTCTGAAACGAAAAGAAATGACACAAAAAACAACAAGAAACAAGAAAATGTAAAACAAGAAACAAGAAAATGTAAAACAAGAAACAAGAAAATGTATATAATATCTGCTTGGAAAGAGAAAAGGAGAAATACTTGAATGTCTTTATAACAAGTAAAAATCGTGTCAGAAATCCCCGACAAGTGATACTTGGGCCTGTAAAATCTTTGTTACACTGAAATATATAGAAATATAATAGATGATATATATATATATATATCACTTTATGAAATATCTAGAAATATAATAAATGATATATATATATATATATACACATATATATTATTATTATTATTATTATTATTATTATTATTATTACTATTATTAACTTTAATTATCAGTGTCTAGAAAGCAAAATAGGCCGATAGTTTTCGCCATAAAGCAAAAGTGAAACAAACTAGTAAATCTCAATATTATGAAATTGGTTTCTTCTTCTGCTGCTGCTGCTGCTGCCTCTTCTCCTCCTCCTCTTCCTACTTGGTGCTTTCTTCTTCTTTTTCTTCTTCTTCTGCTGCTACTGCCTCTTCTCCTCCTCCTCTTCCTACTTGGTGCTTTCTTCTTCTTTTTCTTCTTCTTCTTCTTTTTCTTCTTCTTCTTCTTCTGCTGCTACTGCCTCTTCTTCTCCTCCTCCTCCTCCTCCTCCTCTTCCTACTTGGTGCTTTCTTCTTCTTTTTCTTCTTCATTCTTTTACTTGTTCATGTTTCTTCTTCTTATACTTGCTTTTCTCCTATATTTCTTTTTCTTCTCAACACTCTCTTTCATTGCTGTTGCTTTTTTTCGCCTCCTCTTCTCTTGACACTTTCTTCTTCTTCTTGTTCTTCTTTTTCTTCTTAACTTTTCTTCTATTTTTCTTTTATTTCTGTTTTTCTTCTGCTTCCTTTTTTTTTCTATTTTTTCATTTTATTCGCATCACCCCCTTATATTTCTGCTGCTTTCTTCATCATTTCTCTTTCTTCTTCCTTTTTGTTGTTATTGTTGTTCTTCTTCTTCTCATTATTATTATTATTATTATTATTATTATTATTATTATTATTATATTGACAGTGTATTAATTTCAGCCTTTCTTTTGTCCTCATTTCAGTTCGGGGACTTCTTCTTCTCCTTTACTATTTCCCCTGCCCATCCTCTTTTCTGTTTTTATCTTCCATCCAACACAACATTATTATTATTATTATTTTTTATTTTCTTTTAATTTCTTTTTATCTTCCTTCTTAGAAATTTCAACACAACAAAAAAAAAAAAAAAAAAAAAAATTTATTATTATTATTATTATTATTATTATTATTATTATTATACTCTTCCCAACATCAAGTCTCTTTTTGATTTCTCCCTCCGTTTACACATTTCTTTCCGGGTCCAGCTTATCCAGGGACATTAAGGTCTTATGAATATGGCTTTGTATTTGATCTTCATGACATTTTTCCACTGACAAAAAAAAAAAAAAAAATTTAAGAAAAGATTCGTGGTGTATTATTATCATGTTAATTTTTTTTTTTTTTTTTTTTTTATCTCCGATGAAGTTAACAACATCAAGTCTCTGTTTTATACAATTTTCTGTATGTCTCTTAACATTTTTCAATGTGTTGTTTTGTTCCATTTTTATAATTCCTTATTACCATACATTCTTGTTTTTTTGCATTTTTTCTATTTCAATTTCCAGGTCTTTTGAGTTTTTCCTTGGTTGCTATGTTCAATCCGCTGGACCCTCCTATCAATTATCCAACACTGGTTTTTCCCTTGTCTCATATTTTCTGTCTGTATTTTTTTTTTTCTACTTATATACGCTTTGTATTTGATCTTACATCTAATCTTCATTTTTCCCACACTCGATTATTATTATTATTATTATTATTATTATTATTATTATTATTATTCTCTATATAGTACATTATTAAATACTGGAGATCTGACATTATTAGTTTGTTCATGAAGTCGTTTTGACCTCAGAGAGATCACCGTTAACGGGATGTTGGTAATTCCCAGTAATGCCGAATTCAACGGGTTTGGAAGATTGATCCCAAGAATTTATAGGCACCAATGATGATGAGTCTATAGGGGTATCCATATCCGAAAAACGTACAACGTCAGGGAGCAGAGATGTGTATATGATCAGTTTTTCAGTCGTTTTCTTAACAATATTTTGATCCCCTGGTCATGCAACATCAACAGGATTATTATTATTATTATTAATAGTAGTAGTATTAATAATAGTAGTAGTATTTTCTTGAAATTTTTGTATACATATTTCCTTCTAGGTCGCAACCAAGGATTTTGGGTCAGAAATGGCTTCATGACATTTTCTACTGATCATTTTTAAAAAAAAAAAAAACAAAAAACTAAGATCACACACATTTTATATAGAAAAAGCTATTCGTAACATGTGAGCTGTACTTGTGAGTACAATGTTTAGTATTTCTTTAAGGGATGAGCTACCAGGGATCACTTCAATAAGTCTATCGAAACATTACAACTGGAATTATTGATATCTTCATGTGGCACACGTCAAGATCCTTGTATTTTGATAACTTTTTGAAGATCATCAAAAATACATCACAATCTGTATGGATTGCCGGGTCAATAAGAAATCACATTCTGTTTTTGTGGTCTTTGATCACGATGTCTGGGTGATTAACTTTGATAGTTCTGTCTGTGTGTATCGTAAAGTCCCATAACATTGCCGAGTTTTATTATTCAGTGAATGCTAACACCGTGCAACCTGATACAAGATGGACAATTGTATCTAGACATTTATTACAAAATCTGTATTTGGGGACAAGACTATTTTTCACTATGTGTGCTTGGTAATTTCTAGTTAGCAAGCATTGTTCCTTTGCAGCAAGAATAACACCTTCGATTCCAGCTTTTAATACTACGCTATGTAACCACTGATGGGTACTGGATTTGTCTACATCAGCTTGTTTGGTGCGGGCAGAGTATTGCCCATGGGGAGGCTAATCTTACCATCGTGCCTGCATTTTGCACATTGCATTTGCATTTGCTTTCCTTTACAGGTCCTTTGTCGCAGCAGTAGGTGTATTATGGTTTATTTGCTCTCCTAAACCAAATTGAAATTCCATTTGAATTTGTTGGCCTCCGAATAACGTTTCTGATTTCTTTCATGTTTTTTGACATAGATCATCAAACAGTCTTCTGTAGTTTCAAGATATCTTTAAATGCCGATTGTTGTGGTTTTTATAAGACAGTTCTAGTTGAACTAATCCTCTGCCTCCTTTGGATCTGGACACATACGAACGATCAACATCAGCCTTAAGCTAATCCATGCGGTGGCAAGTGAGAAGCTTTCTCGTTTTGACATCCATTCGCTTAATGTCAGCTATGATTCAATTAAGGGAGTTGAAATTGTATTGTACCACAAAGACAACCAAAATATTTATGGCTGATATTCTTTTTCATGAATTGTTATTAGTAGTAGTAGTATTAATATAGTTTCTTGTATCTTTTATTTTTTAACTGTTTGTACCTGTTCCAAACAGGCTCTCCTATAAAGAATAACTGTCGCACATGTATGACAAACAGTATACTGTGTTCTTTTTTTACAATATATATAACTCTAAGTATATAGCTATATCTGTATACTTGCAGGAGCATCCACTGACTCACGCACGCGCGTAAACACAAATTAACATCTATCTCTTTTCGGATGGTCTTGAAACTGTGAATACTCCTGTAAAGAAAACCCTTTATAACAAACTTTATTTGACATTTTTTCAAATCTCAGCTAGATATCTCCGCGTCAAGTTTATATAGAAAATTAAACTGATTTTTTTCTAATATTAATGTTACAAAATAACAGATGAATATTCATGGCGGAAGGGCTTCTTTTTTTTGCCTAAATGTGTTTCCCTATGCTCGTTCCAGTCGGTAAAAATATAATTCCATTGCAATTGCATTGCTTTATCTTAATGTATTTATTTTGTTTACGCCAGGTGCGACTGTTTCTTGTACCATATAACGCAGTACCACCTGCCGCGTAGTTGGGTCATTGGCAATTAAATCGCTCCTCCGATCAGACCTTTCTATTGAGGTGGGTGGTTAGACACAGAGCAGCAGTAAAAACAAAACCCGTCGAACGGGCGGATGAAGGTTCTTTTAGACTCAACGGGCGTTAAGATAAGCTTTTCTCCATAGCTATATACGCAACCAGTGATGACAGGTCAATACCTGGCAGAGTATTCCCTAAACAGTAGTCAACGGCCTCCAGTTGAATCAACGATCACATGTCGGTAACGCAGGCTAACCATCAAGTTGAAGGACATTGGCAGTGGTTTGACTTGGTGTGGTATTGGCTCTGCCTGGTCTACTTATCCAAATAAAAAAAGCCGAAACGATGTAATAAATTCCCCTTCTTCTCTTTCAATCCAAGCTGGGTGGCGATAACTATTTAGGTGCTCAGATGCGCAGTAACCCTGTGACCAAATCCGGTCATCGAACTACCGACGACAATGATTCGCTTGGTGCTATTAGCATCTCATATATCAGTAAAGCAAAGATTTTTTTTTCACTATCTTATTCTGTCCAGAGAGTCTCATTCTGCGGTAAGGTTCCACCAGTTCCAACCTTCAAATATAGGACCCACCATGTCAGGTTGAATCATATACATATTCCATTAGTATGGAAAAAGTTTCACTTTGGACGTTTCTCTCCCAGAACTGTTATCTTTGGTAAATGGTTCTCCAGAGGATACTACCTCGATCAATACAATAACCTATTCAAATCAAGGTTCAACCATTATCTATCCTACATTATTTCACATCTTACTTCTCTACTATAACCTCGTTTTGACTTGCTCTTGAGCGTTGAATTGGGTGAACAAAAGTATAAAAATGAATTAAACATCATTGAGATATCGAGCGATTAGCCTGCCTTATTTTGGTTATATCTTTAAATAATAATTCGACCTTATATGAACTGATTAGGTGACACGACACACATCAAGTCTGTAGTTCAACTCCTGTCAAATACCATGAAGCATGTCTTGCGTACCATTCTACAGAGCGTCAGTGATTTTTTTTAGCTTAAGTTTCCCTAGGATTGTAAGAAGAGAAGAATATAGAACTGTTCTTTCACGTGGCTTCATAGAAAAAAAACACAAGTTGTCAAGTCAGATGAACATGGTGGCCATTTCAACAGAACATTATCGATATTCCTGGTAGATTCACATTGAGATAAATCCACGGAGTGGCGTTAGAGAATGTTACGCACAACATGCTACATCGTGTTTGGCAAGAGCTGGATTACAGATTTGACGTGTGTCGTGTCACGGGTGGTGCGCCGAGTGAACGTTTGTGAAGCTTTTGCGAAATTAGTTGTAAAATCTAAATCCCATTGAATATCTCAAGCCTATTCCATTATATTTGCCTGGGACATGTGCTTACACAGAAATTCATATTTTAAATGATGTCAATTTTGGGAGGACAACCTGCACACACACACACACACACACACACACACACACACAGATATATATATATATATATATATATATATATATATATATATATATATATATATATATATTGACAACATTTCACCATTCTTGGCAGATTGTAAGATATTTAACAACATAGATGATGGAGAAAATATGGCAATGAAGCTGAGGATAACAGTTCTAATAATGAAAATAATGTGTGTGTGTGTGTGTGTGTGTGTGTGTGTGTGTGTGTGTGTTTTATTGTCATTATTATCAATAAATATAAATAGTGCTTATGGCCGATTACATCTTTCATGAAGTTATCATGACTCAGGTTCAGAGAATAATACGTTTTATTTTATTTTTATTTATTGATGATAAAGTTAATTATTATCAATATTATTATCATAATTATTATTAACCTTCGAATTTTAATTATTAATAAGTATTTTTAATTATTAATAACAATAATTATAATTCTACCTATCTACTGCCCACACTTATTGCTGAAAATCTTATCATTTTGAGTAACATTAAATTACATGATTGTATGTAAGTGATATTATTATTATTAGTAGTAGTAGTAGTATCAGTTGTAGTATTATAAGTACATTACATGTATTTTGATTATTTTTCTATAAGCGACACATAAATTAGATATAGAAGAAGAAGAAAAAAGAAGATTCAAGCAGTAAAAGTGAAGAAGAAGCCGAAGGTGGAATAGGAAGAAGAAAATGAAGAAGAAAATGAAGAAGAAAATAAAGAAGAAAATAAAGAAAAAAAAAAAGAAAGGAGAAAGAAGAAGAAGAAGAAGAAGAAGAAGAAGAAGAAGAAGAAGAAGAAGAAGAAATTGCAGAAGAAAATAAAGACGAAAAAAAAGAGAAAAGAAAGACGAAAATAAAGAAGAAAAAAAAAAGATGACGTTTGGAATTTCAATATTTGTTTATCCACAGAATTTCGGACTGGACGCATAAAATTCTGTTTGGCCTTCAACTGTTAATTGTTAGATGATTATACAAATTTATCAATTATTTTTTTTCAATCTTCAGGGAAAATTCTCTATTAATTACTTTGGTGTGAACCCCTGGAAAATCTTATAATTGATTAGGCATCGACATTCATCAATAAACACCTGATTTCAAGGACACCATAATAATTGAAAAATAAAATTGCAAGAATCGTCTTAAAGAATTGGAAACTAATTCGTAGAATTTTTACTGTACGCCTGTTTTTTTCCATGCCATTTTAGTATTTATTGAGAGCCGCACAAATTGGGCTAAAATTAATCAATAATCCCTATTCTATCATTTCTAGTTCTTCTTATATGTATCGTGTCCTTTCGCGTCTCTCCACAATTTCCTGTCCTTTGTAGAGTTCTATCCTTTTCTATATCCCCAAACCATGTTCAGCCATCCATTTACACAAGTTCATTAGGTCGATTCCTCGACAATTCACTCGGCTCCACTTGCTTCTTATATGTCAAATTCATCAAGCCTTCTTCCCTTACATTGTGTTCCAGTTACTGGCTACCTGACGATCGGCTAGTTAGGCAACTGAAGTTGGCCGCGTGCTCAGCTCATAGCTGTTGTCGAACTCTCTGCCTTCGGGCAGAGAGGAACCCGGACGTGGCTATGCCAAAGGGCATAGTCTTTACTTTACCGAAAAGCGGGCCTATATCTACCATTTTGATTCGTTTTTGAACTGGAGGGGTGTACGCGCATCATTTATCATCTCTCGGTTGCGTCTCTGTCCTTGGACCGAGTGCGCTCAGGGGCTTCTCTGCCAAAAGACAGAGGGGCAACTGAGGAAAATTATACTGAAGAGGTACCCAGCCCTGGGGAACAGCTGGCCGAAGCCGCGCCCACCCATTGCACCAGAGGGAGGGATCGGCGCTCGCACCGAGGCCAGCGCAACCGTCGGTTGCGGGAGCTGAGGGGATTTTTTGTCCCTGTCCGGGTGTACGCGCTCGGGTCCCCCACATTAAACCGACTTTGTGTCACATGTCGTTCTAGTGGGGGAACGAGTAAATACCGCGTGCTCAGCTCATAGCCGTTGTCGAACTCTCTGCCTTTGGGCAGAGACGAAACCGGACGTGGCTATGCCAAAGGGCATAGTCTTTACTTTACCGAAAAGCGGGCCTATATCTACCATTTTGATTCGTTTTTGAACTCGCTCTATGTATTAATTTTTTTTCTTATGCTAATCGGACATGTTTTCTATCTTGATTTTAGTGTAAACTGGACTTATTTTAACTTTTATGACATTCGTGTAAACCGGACCTATCTATCATTTTGATCCTTGTGTAAACTGAACTAATGTATTACGGTTTTTCTAATGTAAACCGGCCCTAATTTTACCATCTGATTCTCGTATGAACTGAACTGATGTGCCGTGTAAACTGGATCTGTGTCTGCCATTTTTGTTCAATGTCTATTAATTCTCTGTGATTTTATATTCTGTATCTATTAATTCATCGTCATTTTTTTCTGTTTCGATATTAAATATTCCTACAAGGGTTGATATAAAATCAAATTAATAAATCTAACCCAACATGTCATTTTTTATATATTTATTCTGAGTAAAATTGATGTATTCCGTTGCATGCAATTCATCATCTTATTTTTTTCTCAACATAATAGGATTTTTTAAAAATTTTGTATATGTTTGAGTATTGTAATAAGATTATTAGCAGCAATAACAAATTATTATTATTATTATTATTATTCATTGTAAGTTGTTCACTTCTCTCTTTCTCTGTCTCTCTCTCTCTCTCTCTCTCTCTGTCTCTGTCTATATATATATATATATATATATATATATATATATATATATATATATATATATATATATTTCTTTGTGTATGGAGGAAGTGCTGTCCACGAATTGTTTTTTAAAAATATGACATGGGTTTATCCAACTCTAACTGATATACATGAAAACAAACCCAAATAAAGGGATTTTACCTTTTGCTTTAATTGAAAAAAACTTGTAAATAAAAAAGAAAATCAAATCAAATTTAATAAATGAATATTTTTCGAAGAATTAGAAACTAAATAGTTATCTTCCTTAGGTCATGTAATGCCTAGAAAAAAAAACCGGAAAAGTGCGTCCAAGTTCCTGATGCAACAAAATCCTTCAAGGATAATGGCTGTTATACTTCAAGGATAATGGCTGTTATACTTCAAGGATAATGGCTGTTATACTTCAAGGATAATGGCTGTTATACTTCAAGGATAATGGCTGTTATACTTCAAGGATAATGGCTGTTATACGAAACGCGTAAACATGTATTTTAAAGAATCGGATAATATGCCAACGACGAGGACTAGTAAAAATTCTTGGAGAATATTTTTTAAAAATAAAGCTTCTTTTTTTTTTTTCTGTGAATTAATTTGCGTACGATTTTCATGTTTCTTTCTTCCCTTCTTTTAGGTTTCAAATTTGAATGACTGTCGTTACTTCCTTTTCTTTTGTCTTTTCCATGTTTATAGAATTTTCTTTCTGTCTCAACGTTTTCTGCATTTTTCGATTTTTTTATTTGTTGTTTTTTTTTTTTCTGTCGCTCTTGTTTCTTTCTCTTTGTCTCTCTGTCCTCTATCTTTCTTTTCTTTGTTCTTTCTTTCCTTTTTAGCTCATTTTTATTGCCTTTTTATTTCCCTTTCATTTCACCTTCTATTTTCTTCTTCTTTCTTTTGATCTCTTCTTTGTATATACAGTGTAACCCGGATATAAGAGACCCGGATATAAGTGAGATTTTCTCTGGTCGCAAATTAGAGCCTGTGTTAATGTATATAAACCAGACCAAACCCGGATATAAGAGACTTCTTCTCTGGTCCCGACAACTCTCTTATATCCGGGTTACACTGTATCCCTTTCTTTTTATTCTTTTGCTTCGTTTTATTTTCTTTTTCACCGTTTTGCATCGTCTTTTATTGGTTTTTTTTTCAATTACTCCAAATGATTTGCTTCTTTTTCTTCAACGTTTCTTTCGTTTCCTTTTCCTAATGTTTTATCTTTTTCTTTTTTTTTCTTCTTCTTCTTTGTCGTCTTTTACGTCATCTTTTTCTTCATGTTCATCTTTATTTTCTTCACTTACCTCTTTTTCTAGTTCTTTTCTGTTTTCTTTTATTATTATTCTTTTTCTTCATATTCGTCTTCTTCTGCTTCGCCTTCAACTGCCATTTTTTTTTTTTTTTTTACTCTTCGGCGTATTCTTTTTGTTCATTTTTTTCTACATTTTATCTCTTTCTTTTTTTTTCTTCACCTTCATCTTTTTTGACTTCCTTTTCTTCTTTTTTTTTCTTTTTCTGCTTTTTCTTTTTCTTCTTTTCGTCATCTTTCCCTTCTTTTGCTTCCTTTCGTCTCTGTTGTCTTCTCTTAGTTATTTCTCTCCCCCTTCTTTCCATCTTTTTTTCTTTTACTTCCTTTAATTCTTTTTCTTCATCTCTGTCTTTTTTGCTTCTTTTTTTTCCAATTTATTGTCTTCTTTTATCTCGTTGTCTATTTCTTCTTTGTCTTCTGTAGTATCGTATGCAAATTAGATAGACAAGTATAAATAGAGAACAACTGGCGAACATAAGGACTATGCCTAGCAAACCCGGTTGCTATTGAGGACACGGAGAACTCTACTATGACTACTTCTACGAAGAGATATATGCAAAACATAACAACTTCTTTTTCCTCTTCTTTATCATCTACTACCTTTTCTTTTTCATTCAACTGTTTATTTCTTTTTCTCTTTCAGATTTTCTCTTTCTTTTCTATTCTTCCTCTCCTCATCATATACTAATTTTGTTTATTTCTTCTTCGTTTTGCTCCTTTTCTTTCATCTTTCTCATTTGCTTTTTGCATTCCATTCTCCTGTTATTATTCAAATGTTTCTCTGTTTTCTTCCAGTTCTACCTTCAGTCTGACATTATTTTATCTCCTTTTGTTTCTGTTCATTCATTTCTTCTTCTTCTTCTTCTTCTTCTGCTGCTGCTGCTAATCTTTATTATTTTCTTCCTCTTCCACTGTTTCTGCCTTTTCTTCTTCTTCTCCTCCTTTTTCTTCTTCTTTTCTTCTTCTTTTCTTCTTCTTCTTCTTCTTCTTTTCTTCTTCTTCTTCTTCTTCTTTCTTCTTCTTCTTCTTCTTCTTCTTCTTCTGCTGCTGCTGCTGCTGCTAATCTTTATTATTTTCTTCCTCTTCCACTGTTTCTTCTTCTTCTCCTCCTTTTTCTTCTTCTTTTTCTTCTTCTTCTTCTTCTTCTTCTTTTTCTTCCTTCTTCTTCTTCTTCTTCTTCTTCTTCTTCTTCTTCTGCTGCTGCTGCTGCTGCTAATCTTTATTATTTTCTTCCTCTTCCACTGTTTCTGCCTTTTTTCTTCTTCTTCTCCTCCTTTTCTTCTTCTTTTCTTCTTCTTTTCTTCTTCTTCTTCTTCTTCTTTTCTTCTTCTTCTTCTTCTTCTTCTTCTTCTTCTTCTTCTTCTTCTTCTTCTCTGCTGCTGCTGCTGCTGCTAATCTTTATTATTTTCTTCCTCTTCCACTGTTTCTGCCTTTTCTTCTTCTTCTCCTCCTTTTCTTCTTCTTTTTTCTTCTTTTTTTCTTCTTCTTCTTCTTCTTTTTCTTCCACTTCTTCTTCTTCTTCTTCTTCTTCTTCTTCTTCTTCTCTGCTGCTGCTGCTAATCTTTAATCTTTATATTTTCTTCCTCTTCCACTGTTTCTGCCTTTTCTTCTTCTCTCCTCTTTTTTTCTTCTTTTTCTTCTTCTTTTCTTCTTCTTCTTCTTCTTCTTCTTCTTCTTCTTCTTCTTCTTCTTCTTCTTCTTCTTCTTCTTCTTCTGCTGCTGCTGCTGCTGCTAATCTTTATTATTTTCTTCCTCTTCCACTGTTTCTGCCTTTTCTTCTTCTTCTCCTCCTTTTTCTTCTTCTTTTCTTCTTCTTTTCTTCTTCTTCTTCTTCTTCTTTTTCTTCTTCTTCTTCTTCTTCTTCTTCTTCTTCTTCTTCTTCTGCTGCTGCTGCTGCTAATCTTTATTATTTTCTTCCTCTTCCACTGTTTCTGCCTTTTCTTCTTCTTCTCCTCCTTTTCTTCTTCTTTTCTTCTTCTTCTTCTTCTTCTTCTTCTTCTTTTCTTCTGCTTCTTCTTCTTCTTCTTCTTCTTCTTTTCTTCCTCTTCTGCTGCTGCCTGCTAATCTTTATTATTTTCTTCCTCTTCCACTGTTTCTGCCTTTTCTTCTTCTTCCTCCTTTTCTTCTTCTTTTCTTCTTCTTTTCTTCTTCTTCTTCTTCTTTTTCTTCCACTTCTTCTTCTTCTTCTTCTTCTTCTTCTTCTTCTTCTGCTGCTGCTGCTGCTAATCTTTATTATTTTCTTCCTCTTCCACTGTTTCTGCCTTTTCTTCTTCTTCTTCTCCTTCTTCTTCTTCTTTTTCTTCCACTTCTTCTTCTTCTTCTTCTTCTTCTTCTTCTTCTTCTGCTGCTGCTGCTGCTGCTAATCTTTATTATTTTCTTCCTCTTCCACTGTTTCTGCCTTTTCTTCTTCTTCTCCTCCTTTTTCTTCTTCTTTTCTTCTTCTTTTCTTCTTCTTCTTCTTCTTCTTTTTCTTCCACTTCTTCTTCTTCTTCTTCTTCTTCTTCTTCTTCTGCTGCTGCTGCTGCTAATCTTTATTATTTTCTTCCTCTTCCACTGTTTCTGCCTTTTCTTCTTCTTCTCCTCCTTTTTCTTCTTCTTTTCTTCTTCTTCTTCTTCTTCTTCTTCTTCTTCTAATCTTTTTTTTTCTTTCTTCCACTGTTTTCTTCTTCTTCTTCTTCCTTTTTCTTCTTCTTTTCTTCTTCTTTTCTTCTTCTTCTTCTTCTTCTGCTTACTTCTTCTTCTTCTTTTCTTCTTCTTCTTCCACTGTTTCTGCTAATCTTTTTTTTTCTTTCTTCTGTTTCTGCCCTTCTTCTTCTTCTTTTCTTCTTCTTTTCTTTCTTCTTCTTCTTCTTCTTCTTCTTCTTCTTCTTCTGCTGCTGCTGCTGCTGCTAATCTTTATTATTTTCTTCCTCTTCCACTGTTTCTGCCTTTTCTTCTTCTTCTCCTCCTTTTTCTTCTTCTTTTCTTCTTCTTTTCTTCTTCTTCTTCTTCTTCTTTTTCTTCCACTTCTTCTTCTTCTTCTTCTTCTTCTTCTTCTTCTGCTGCTGCTGCTAATCTTTATTATTTTCTTCCTCTTCCACTGTTTCTGCCTTTTCTTCTTCTTCTTCTCCTTCTTCTTCTTCTTTTTCTTCCACTTCTTCTTCTTCTTCTTCTTCTTCTTCTTCTTCTTCTGCTGCTGCTGCTGCTGCTAATCTTTATTATTTTCTTCCTCTTCCACTGTTTCTGCCTTTTCTTCTTCTTCTCCTCCTTTTTCTTCTTCTTTTCTTCTTCTTTTCTTCTTCTTCTTCTTCTTCTTTTTCTTCCACTTCTTCTTCTTCTTCTTCTTCTTCTTCTTCTTCTTCTTCTTCTTCTGCTGCTGCTGCTGCTGCTAATCTTTATTATTTTCTTCCTCTTCCACTGTTTCTGCCTTTTCTTCTTCTTCTTCTCCTTCTTCTTCTTCTTTTCTTCTTCTTTTCTTCTTCTTCTTCTTCTTTTTCTTCCACTTCTTCTTCTTCTTCTTCTTCTTCTTCTTCTGCTGCTGCTGCTGCTGCTAATCTTTATTATTTTCTTCCTCTTCCACTGTTTCTGCCTTTTCTTCTTCTTCATTTCTTCTTCTTCTTCTTCTTCTTCTTCTTCTTCTTCTCCTTCTTCTTCTTCTTCTTTTCTTCGTCTTTTTCTTCTTCCACTTCTTCTTCTTCTTCTTCTTTTCTTCTTCTTCTTCTTCTTCTTCTTTTCTTCTTCTTTTTTCTTCTTCTTCTTCCACTTCTTCTTCTTCTTCTTTTTCTTCTTCTGCTGCTGCTGCTGCTAATCTTTATTATTTTCTGCCTCTTCCACTGTTTCAGCCTTTTCTTCTTCTTCTTTTCTTCTTCTTTTTCTTCTTCTTCTTCTCCTTCTTCTTCTTCTTCTTTTCTTCTCCTTCTTCTTCTTCTTCTTCTTTTCTTCTACTTCTTCTTTCACTTCTTCTTCTTCTTCTTTTTCTTCTTCTTCTCCTTCTTCTTCTTCTTCTTTTCTTCTTCTTTTTCTTCTTCTTCTTCTTCTTTTCTTCTTCTTCTTCTTCTTCTTCTTCTGCTGCTGCTGCTAATCTTTATTATTTTCTTCCTCTTCCACTGTTTCTGCCTTTTCTTCTTCTTCTTCTTCTTCTTTTCTTCTTCTTCTTCCACTTATTCTTCTTCTTCTTCTTCTTCTTCAGCTGCTGCAGCTGCTTCCTTTATTTCTTTTACTTTTTCTCCTTATTTCTTTTCTTCTCCCAAGTCTAATTAGTTCCATCTGCTTCTTTCTTCTTGATCTTCCTTTAGCACCTGTTACTCTTATGTACTAATTCAATATGGAACACAGTCAAATGAAAAATACGTGAACGTAGAAAGATTGCATTGTCTCAGCTTTCCAGGTGAAAGAATATTATCTGACATGAAAAATATAGCGTACGCCGTCCATTTTTCCAGATGTGTCAGTTTTGAAAATTACCATTAGAAATAATAGAATTTACCAGTTCTTGTAACACACACGTCTGACAAGAGTGTAAAATATGACTTAAGATTGTGTTGCGCCATTTTTTTTTTAATTTTTCAATCTCTAAAATAATTATTTCAAATATTTAAACTGACTAATGGCTGAATATTGACATCTGATAACGGTATAAAATATGAATATTCAGCAGGTTAAATGATGAAAATAAATCCAGAAATATTGTGCCAAAAATTTGTTTGTCTCGAAGAAAGATCCATTGCGGACTGTTGTCCACATCTTTGTTATTACTATTAACGGGTCGCCTTCTGTCTGAATCCAACATTTTACTTGCTTTTGAACACCGACTTCTGGCTGGTGTAAGAAATATAATATAACATCATATAATATTAAACCAGTAGGCCATTTTTTTTGTTTTTTTTTTCTTTTCGATCCTTAGAGCTTTCTTCGCTGTTTTCATCTCTGATGTTTTTTTTGTTTTTTTTTTTCATTAACGCTTTTAAGATCCATTTTCATTCAGGTTCCCATCTCCTTCAGGAAAATATCTTTGAGTATTTTTTTTTTTTTTTTTTTGGTTTATTTTACTGTTCACCTTACCTCGTCAACAACCGATTCTTGTCAAGAAAGATACTCAAAGAGAAAACGATAAAAAAAAAATTATCTGCTGCCTTAGGTACAGATTTTTGAAAAATAGAATTTCTTGGAGAATTTTTTTTCTTTGTGCCATGTCACCTCAGGACGTTGGCAATCATGACTCTCCACAATTTTCTTGTCCTTTGCACCTGCTATTTTGTTTTTCGCTATCTTTCCTAAAAACAGCTATGTCATGGATTTATTCAAAGTCGCTTGTTAGATTATGTGCAGTTTTCTCTCTTGACTTCAATCAGTCTCGTGAATATCAATTTTCCAAGCAAACACTCATAAAGAAAAATACAGGTGGAAGGCGGTAAAGCGATAGCAAAAAAAGATGAGGACAATAGTCTGCTATATAGATAATGTAAGTAATTCAACATACCAGAAACTCAGAAAGAAGGCGATCAGGTAATATTAACAACAAAGATGAGTATAATAGTCTATAATATATATAATGTAAATAATGTTAACTCCACACCCGAGAAATACAGACAAATGGCAGCTATGTTAGAGCAACAACAAAGATGAGGACAATAGTCTACAATATAAATAATGTAAGTAAATATAACTCCACGTCCTAGATATACAGACAGAAGGTCATCAGGTGATAGTAACAACAAAGATTATGACAATAGTCTACAATATAAATAATGTAAGTAAATATAACTGCACGTCCCAGAAATACAGACAGAAGGTGATCAGGTGACGGTAACAACAGAGATGGGGGCAATAGTCTGCAATATAAATAACTTCACTAAAAGATGATGGCATTAGTCTGCTATATAAATAACTTTAATAATTTTAACTCTTCATTTCAGAAATTGAGTCAGAAGACGGTCAGGTTATAGTAACAACAAAGATGCAGACAATATTTCGCAATATTAGGATAAGAATTCTGCATTATCAAACATATAAATAATGACAACTCCTCATCCGAGTTATTCAGACAGAAGTTTATTTCTCTCATGTCATTTTATTTTATTTTATTTCTTTTTTGTAAACTTTTTATTTTGAGTTATATATGCAATAATTTGAGTATTCGCTGAGTTGAAAAGTATTTTTCTCGTCATGTAAATTTTGCAGGCTACAAAATTGTAAATGCTCTTAAGTTGAAGCCGACAATTATACCGGATTTTACTTTCGTTCTGTGGGTGTGAGTGAACATTTTCGAAAACATTTCTTCTCTGTGGATTCTCTGCGCACGTTTAACTATATTTCCTTACCATTACGTTTTAATCTCATGGCAAGCTGATGCATTGTTCGTTTTTGTTTCACAAGTAAATTCACTTGAATCTTCTCATGCTCTTTATTTACTCGATCAGGCAATATTGTTGCGTGGCAGGTACTTAAAAGCTCTTAGAATTTGCATCTTTCAATATTTACATGTTAAGGGAAAAAATATATATTGAAAATACTTTCAAATTTTCATACAGTGTCCTAATTATTACATATATAACTCAAAGAGGAAAGCTTAAAAATCCACAAAAACTAAAAGGAAAATTACCTTGATAAATCTCGATAAGTAATACTACTCGAATACTACTGTATAGTTGGCCGTTTCTTTACGCGTGAATGAATGTTGCAGAAGATCTGCTCAGGCACATTTGCGTTTCTTCGACATCTGTAGCATTGTTCATTGATTGATTGATTCACTGTTGACGGCTTATTAAACCTTTTCAAGTGATTTAAAGCCAGAGTTTTTTTTTTTTAATTTTTTTTAGGCTCGACGTTGTGTACGAGGATCAACTGATATAGCAGTAAGCCTTCCTATAATTTCGCCTATTTCACGGTTCACACTCCTACCCCTTCTTTTGAGTAAGGGGTTTTATCGGGTTTTTTTTTCATGTTTAGGACTGAGTTACCTTTTCCCTCCCCTAGAGCTTTTTTCTTTTTTTTTTTTACTCCAAGAATCCTCTTGTGTTTTAATTGCATTATCGCATTGACTAGAGTTAAATGATTAAAAAAAATCCCACCAGAAAAGATTGAAGTTTAATTTTCTAAGCAAGACCTCCCCACCGTGACAACTGGAGAAATACTGTCTTACTACCCCGATTTTCAAACTCTTAATCATGATGACATGGTCTTGTGTAAATACAAACAGCGATGGCCTTGAACCAAACGATGATATAGTTTTTGGACACTTCAGTACGACGCTCCCCGAGGCGTTCCTTGACAAATCAATCCTAGTGATATTTCACCCCGGGTTTCACGGGTTTTCTTTTAACTAATAAGGTCCCTTGAAAAGGGTGTCTATTTAAGAAGTTATAATGCATTATGCATTTTCATACAGTTTTTACGACAGCTACTCAAAAAATATTAACATTTTAAATCAGTACATACATACACATACACACACACACACATACACACATACATTTTCCTTTACAAAAATTCCCTCAACAAGAGCTACCCGAGGTAGATAATTATTCATTGAGGTATGTGATACGAACATATACTGCAGGAATTGGGAAATGAAGATTATGGGGATATGGCGGAAGAGGTTAAGTGTTCGTGGAAGTACCCAGACGGGGGTATGGCCCACATTAAAGTCAACACTGAGAGGCCTCTCAGTGTTGACTTCAATGTTCACTTTTATATTTACACACTATATTGAGCACCTTATTCCATCATATAAAAGAAAGAGGTTATAGTAGTTCCAACGAGAGAAGTGTTTATTAAAAAGAAGAGAGGTACCACAAAAGTTTTTGGTCGAAAAAAAAATATTTTGCTTTATTTTCCATAATTTTACTACACCTGTTTCTGGTCTCGCGACCGTCATCAGGTAAAGGGTGGAGATTTCCACATATTATTAAAAATAATTAATTTTTTTCTCCTTTATGTTTTTCGATGTTAAATATTCTCGATATGAGACATTCTCTTTTTTGTGTTAGTTATCCGAATTTCTTCATATATATATATATATATATATATATATATATATATATATATATATATTTTTATTATTATTATTATTATAAAAGATAAAAATAAAAACATTGAAAAACCTTTCATGCTTCAATACTTTGATTGCACTTCCTCAGTCGATGGTGACTAGTGATTAAATTATTTTTTGTAATCATAATAATAATAATATATTGCTCTACTTTGTATTGAGCACGTTTTTAAAAGCAAATGCTACGAACAGTTGTATTTTACTTCATCTGTTCTTTCCCTCATTTTATATATATATATATATATATATATATATATATATATATATATATATATATATATATTGATACAATACATCAAAATATGTACTTTAAGGGCTTGTTATTTAGGAAGAAACGGTTACATGAATAAAAGAGTGTTTAATGTCTTCTTCTTCTTCTTCTTCTTTTGTTCTTCTTCTTCCCCTGCTTTTTCTATTTGCCGTATCCCTTCAGGAGTTAAACGATCATGACTTTCCACAATTTTCAGTTCTTTATAGCTCTTAATAAACTGTATCTTTTTGCTATCTCTCCTGCTCCCTGTTCTTCAAGCTCATTAGGTAGGTTTTCCTCCGTTCCTCTTGCCTTCAGTCCGTGCTGTGAGTTTGAAATTCACTGAGTTGATCTTTCCCCAATATCTGACTGTTATACTGGAAGATACCTATTCTATTGTTAATAGACTCTCCCACCTATTATAGTAGTAGTAGTAGCAGTCGCCAGGGAGCTCAGTGAGTTGAGTGAGTCAGTCGATGTCGGACATTAAAGTATCAACCACCACAACTAGATTGCTGCGTCATTAACTATTATAACAAGTTCCTAACGTTTTGTACGTCGAACCTTTTTAGGACCCACTTAGTGAAATACAAGCCTCCACTAGAACACTACTCTCTAACACTGACCTAGAAATTTAAATTCTCTCTTTCTGATTCCAAGTAAAATTCTCTTTTTTTTTTGTTTCGATTCTCCTAAAAATTTTGTCGTTGCTCACATGTTTAGCCCAATATAGTCTCAGAAGCTTCTGTAGAATTTCATTTTCCTTGCCTCAAGTCTCTTCTTCATCTGTGAGGAGATCTACTTTCAAAAAGTAGAGATTGTATATATCGGCTCATCAACTTTCTTTCTCATTAGCCTCCTTGATATGTCATTGAAGGGATATATTATTAATTTCTTGTCACGTGAGTTTGCTGCGAAAATGAGATATTTCTCCCAAGGGAGCATTTTGTATCGCAAGCGGAATTCAAATTTGGTTCACTGACATTGTTTTCGCGCTGCTGATAAACTTTGTCCCATATTACACCTGCAGCAATTTACAAGTAGCAGCATTTATAGGTATGCGTGAGTATGGGTTAAATGTGGAACTCGACAAGGTTCTTTATTTTTCTATTGCATTGGGTGCATCTGGAAATGTCTGAAATTGTCTGGACGTAATAGAATTGCCTGCGGATAAAGCAGAATTCGATGGAAACAAAAGACATTTCTTCGGCGAAGAATTGTCAGAATGTGGCGATCGGCCAGTAGAGTTATAAACGGAATCACACGACGAGAAAAAATATTCGAAAATTGTTCTGCAACAAAATCGAATCAGAAGAAATAGCGCTATTCCATTAGATTTCCTTTTGAGCCAAACACAGACACATAAGAGCAGATAGATAGATAGATAGATAGATAGATAGATAGATAGATAGATGAATAGATAGATAATTTCTCAATCCTCCTTTGTATATACGAAAGATTCCGCTTATATGGAGCATTACTTAAATAGATTGTTTTGAATGCTATTATACATTCTACAAAAATACACACATACACACACACACACACACACACACACACACACACAGATAGATAGACAGATAGAGATAGATAGATAGATAATAGGGATAGATAGATAGATAGATAGATAGATAGATAGATAGATAGATAGATAGGAAGGCTAGGCTAATATGTTTATAATAAGGGGATAAAGTAAGATATGAATATAGATGAATAGATGATAAGCAATATGATAAGATAGATAGATAGATAGATAGATAGATAGATAGATAGATAGATAGATATGCTAATATGTTATGATAAAAGGAGATGAATTATAAGATAGAAAGATAGAGATATGAATAATTTCTCAATCCTTCTTTGTATATGAAGATTCCCGCTTATAGCATTACTTAAATAGATTGTTTTGAAGTATACATTCTACAAATACACACACACACACACACACACACACACACACACAGATAGATAGATAGATAGATAGATAGATAAGATAGATAGATAGATAGATAGATAGATAGATAGGCTAATATGTTATGATAGGGGATATGTATATAAGATAATAGATAGATATGAATAGCAATATGTTAATATAGAGTGGATGAATACTGTAAAAGATAGATAGATAGATAGATAGATAGATAGATAGATAGATAGATAGATAGATGAATGATATGAAAGATAGAGATAGATAGATAGATAGATAGATAGATATAGATAGATAGATGATGAATGAATAGATGGGGAAGGCTAATATGTTATGATAAAGAGATATGAATATTGTAAGATAGATAGATAGATAGATAGATAGATAGATAGATAGATAAGGGCAATATGTTAATATAGAGAGTGGAGATGAATACTGTAAGATAGATAGATAGATAGATAGATAGATAGATAGATAGATAGATAGATAGGGAAGGCTAATATGTTATGATAAAGAGGAGATATGAATACTGTAAGATAGATAGATAGATAGATAAGGGCATTATGTTATTATAGAGAGGGAAGATCAATACTGTATAGATAGATAGATAGATAGATAGATAGATAGATAGATAGATAGATAGATAGATAGAGAGAAATGGACTTAGATACAGATATATATTTGTTCTGGCAAATGAGTTTCTGTTTTTAATCATGTCTCAAAAGAGATCACATCGCCGACAGACAAACACTTACGACTGACAAAAACTGGTTTTATTTACATCTCTCGTTTCTAATAATATATCAATAATTACACTTGGATATATTTTTTTTGTTTCTATGTGCATCGCCATTACCAATTCCATAATTGTCATTTCTTTTTTGTCATCGAGACAGAACTGCCCATAAAGGAAATGACTTCAAAAGTTATCTCCTTTTGAGATATTATCTATTTGAATGATAGACGAACGATAGACACCTGGATTTGACAAGGGGGGGGGGAAGAGTGGAACTTTGAAACAGTCTGTGTCCCCCCACCACCAACTCATGCAAAAAAGTAGGCATTCGAATCATTCGGCGAAAGGATATTTTTCTCGACAAAACGATTCGGGGAAATTCGGGAAAATTCGGAAATATTGCGACAAAACTGTACCGATTGGTTAGAATGTTAAGAGATTTGGGTTCAACTCTCACGGGTATGAATTTGTCAAGGAAGTGAGAAAATGTTCATATCATCGTGCAACAGTATTGGGAAGTGCCCAAAAATAATACCACGATTTGCCCGAAGACTCTTGCGTGAAATTAGTTAAGCCACACCGTTCGGAGCCCTTAGATGTTAGCGCGAAGTCCTAAATCTCCTGGGGAGAATCTTTGGATCTACTAGCCTTCTTCAAATCGCTTGATTCTGATAGAAGAAGCACTCTCTCCAGTCCACTTATGGTTCACCGATCAAAAGCCTCAAGATAAAAGCTTGCAGAATGAGATTGTTATAAACCCGTAAAAAGGAGCACATTTTAAATATATATATATGATATATACTGGGTAACCTAGGCTTGAAAAGGATGAAATCCTAATGATCGGAGAATTATCTCCCTCAGGAGTTTGTTCCAGAAAGCAACACGTATGGGGTAGAAGTCGAGTACTTACTCCTCACTCTACGACAGGGGTCGGCAACTCATTCGACCCCGCGGGCCGGATCGTGTTATAAATGACGGGTCGCGGGCCGGACGAAGGCCATTAATGAAAAATTAAGGAAAATTACATATGCAGACCCCTGTCAACATAAATATTTAAAACCATAATGAATATTATCATTGAGAAATCAGAAAAACAAAAGAAAATCTAAAATTAAAAAACACCTAACAAAAATTACTTTTCCTCGAGGAACGTCAAACTCAAAATATTTCAAAGTGAAAAAAATCAACCAAAGTGAAATAGATGAAATTATGACGTGTAGGTTTGAAACTGTTATTGAAAATTGTTCCACAAACGAACCACACACACACACATCAAACAAAAACGAAGCCCATTCATACATACGATAGCTTCGTCTCTCATGTTAAAAATAGAGTCATTGGTAATCAGGCTCGCGGGCCGGTCAAAATGCCTTCGCGGTCCGGATCCGACCCGCAGGCCGTAGGTTGCCGATCCTTGCTCTACGATATAAATTGGATCAAGTGAAGGTCAGCTATATGGAATAACAGTCCCTGGCTATTGTTGTTTAAAGAGGGAAAACAATTATAGGAGATACGTTTGCCAATTTCTAATGGATACTTCGTATTTAAAATAGACGCCCCATTATCGGTTATATTAACAATTGAATGAATATAAAAATGCCGGATTAAAAATAAATCCCTTAACTCTTTAGAAATTGCTTTGTTTACGATTTGGATACGAAACTGAAGATATACGTGCTCTTGAGAAAAATAATCTA
The DNA here is from genome assembly GCA_903632075.3 of Acanthosepion pharaonis. Taxonomy (NCBI): domain Eukaryota; kingdom Metazoa; phylum Mollusca; class Cephalopoda; order Sepiida; family Sepiidae; genus Acanthosepion; species Acanthosepion pharaonis. Next base: position 207,253 of record CAHIKZ030004663.1, read on the forward strand.
AGAGAATGTGGTGTGCTTTCCGTAAAATAGAGCCCTTTGACGTTTTTCGTTGGCGGAAAGTAAAGCACACCGGAAAAATGGTGGTTTACGCTACAAAGAGGGGAACAGGTTCGATCCCTGACAGAGAAGAGCAAGATGTCCGGAATGCACACTCTGACCACAGGCAAAATACACACTGTTTTATAAATAAACACGGGTCGGCAATTTCAAATACGAAATATCCACTATTATTAATGTTGGGACTAATATTGTTATATAGGAATAGAGTGTCACTGCCGACACTGGAGATTGAACACAGATCAGCAGAGTGCAAACACAGGCGATCCCATTTCGAATAATTAGATCACGTGATGGGAAATGTAATGTATATATTGGAATTGTCGTGGCGTCTAACTGATCACTATTTCTGTTCTATCCTCTATTACTACACGGATCGCTATTCTTTATACTCGTCACTATACTAATTCTCTATACTGATCGATATATGGATTACTATTCGGATCACTATTCGGTGGTTACGTTCCGAGCGAGTATTATCGAGCAAGTACAATTAGTGCGAGTGTTATTCGAAGGCGTCTGACACAAGTATGCTTCAACGGCGTTACCAGAGTTGTATCTGCGATTACAAAGTCTCTACTACAACGAGCATTAGGAAAGTGACAACGAGTATTCGTTGACATTACAAAAGTGGCAACGAGTGATCGATAGCATCACAAAAAGTAGAGAGCGAGGATGATTGTAAAGTAAATGTAGGAGTCACCAACCTGTGACCTTTTTCTTTAGGATTGCTTAAAGGAGCAAGGTTACTATACGAAACCAAGACATTGAAAGAACTTGAAGGGCGAATACAAGAATTTATGTCTTCCATATTACAAGAATTCCTGGTGAAATCAGTTGACGCAATTCCTGGGCGGCTCGAGATGATAGCAAAATCTATTGGCCATATTGAATTTTAAATAAAATCTTATGCTAAACGCTTTCATATCATGTCTATTTCTTGTAAAAATTATAGTTAATAAATAAATTATAAGTATGTAAAAATGGGGGGTTACTTTTCAATCACGCATTACATATACATATATATATATATATATATATATATCACAAGTTACGAAATGGACAAAGCCCGACAATTATTTTAAGACTTTTTTTATGTTTATACATTCTTTTTATAGATACAAATATTTAAGTAAATGCTCTGTTTTATAATAAACAGTATTAAACAACATTAACCGGCCTGAATTTCCGAGAAATTTTCATAGAAAAAAATTTTCGTCCTCCGCCAGGAATCGAACCTGTATCCCATCATTTAGCTTGACGGGCCTTTACTGGTTTGCCCACAGAAGGGCGTTCGGTTAACAAGGTCGAATTTACTGTATTTGAAGTTCAATCTTCTATGAATCTCTCACGTCCATTCATATCTGCTCATGGCGTATCAAATGTAAACAAATGACGTCACACATTATGAAAAGGACAAAGTCCGACAACTATTTTAAGACATTTTTATGTTTATACATTTTTTTTACAAATATTTATACATATAGGTCGATAGATATACATACGTACCCTTTAATGAATACTAATGGATCGTCTATTTCAAATAATAAATATCCTCTATTTTTACGATTAGAAATAATATGCACAAAACACACGCACACACACACACACACATATATATATATATATATATATATATATATATATATATATATATATATATACATGCTTAATATGTCAAAGTCTGGTCCCTCCTCCCCAATACTAAGTATGGTTGTATTTTTTACGATTAGAAATAATATGCACAACACACACATGCACACACACACACACACATATATATATATATATATATATATATATATATATATATATATATATATATATATACATGCTTAATATGTCAAAGTCTGGTCCCTCCTCCCCAATACTAAGTATGGTTGTAAGAAATATTAAATAAACCCTCTCTAAACTCGACCATGTCTCTCAAACCACCCGTCATTACCCCCCTCTGTTAAATTACAAAACTTACACTACCCATCAAAAGTATGAATTTTCATTTCATTTCGTTTCGTTTCATCTTTGGAAGTGCTATCTGATGATCCAGAGTCCTTTAAAAGGGCTTTGGTGAAATGAATTAGTACAATGGAACGTTAAAGTGGTCTGTTTATCTTTAATATATATATATATATATATATATATATATATATATATATATATATATATATATATATATGAATAAAAGACAGACCACGTTAAGATTCCATGTAATAAGTTATTTCACCATAACCCCTTTTAACAGGGTTCTGGATCATCAGACTTTACTTCAAAAGCTGAAATGAAAAAATGAAAAGAAATTCACGTTTTTTACGGACCTCATCAAGTATACGCAAAGTTAACGAAGTGAGGTGGGAGAGAGGATATGAGTGTGTCATATGTATCATTTTAGTTTCTATTTTAACCCCAGTGTGTCGGTTAGATGTTGCTCAAATTTAACGCGTCTCGTCTCTAGATAAAAGGTGGCTAAGTGGTGAATGATAAGAACGACATTAAAGGAAGACGTTATGGTGAAATAGCTTATTACATGGAATCTTAACGTGGTCTGTCTTTTATTCAAACATATCTCCTCTGAATTTTACATTGAGCTCTCTGGATATCATTCTCCTCAGGTCTACCCATACGGATTACCTAAATTTGCATAAACTATATATATATATATATATATATATATATATATATATATATATATTAGTGAATATACATAACATCCAACCTTGGTAGATCGACTCGGAGTTTAATGCAGTCTGGCAATCTTCGAGTACTGATTATATTCTGATAGTTATAGAGATTGCGCTTTCGTGGTGTTGATTTAAAATTGTGTGTTGAGACTTGTTTATTTAATTACAGTTGCCTAAAATATTATAATTAATTAATATCATTAATTAATCTTTATATCATTATATCATTAATTTATATCATTCAAATTCATAACCTTGAAAGACGAAGAAGTAAAAACCAAAAAAAAAACAATTATTTAAGTTGAAATACGTAAACATGTTACATATCAATGGGATAACTCACTTTTTTTCGTTTAAAATACCATAATTGTTGTATAAATATAATAATAGGCCTAAATTTGTATCTAATGCTTTTAGAACCAAACATAGGTGAACCTATATATATATATATATATATATATATATATATATATATAGTGTAACCCGGATATAAGAGACCCGGATATAAGAGAAACCCGGATATAAGAGAGATTTTCTCTGGTCCCAAATTAGAGCCGGTGTTAATGTATACATATAGACCAAACACGGATATAAGAGAAACCAGGATATAAGAGACTTCTTCCCAGGTCTTATATCCGGGTTACACTATATATATATATATATATATATATATATATATATATATATAAGTGAACATAGAAATCAATAAGTTCACTTATATATATATATATATATATATATATATATATATATATATATATAAGTGAACATAGAAGTCAACACTTAGAAGCGACAGTCTGTTTCATGACTAGATGCAATCTAGCACTGAAACTGACTGTTGCATCTAAGTGTTGACTTTATGTTCACTTTTTATATTTACACACGCTCTATCTCTGATATTGAGCACTTTATCCCATAAATATTGAACACCTTAAGACTATATTTCTTCACACACACACACACACACATATATATATATATATATATATATATATATATATATATATAGTTAGTTAGTTAGTTTATGGAAAACTAGGTAATCCGTATGGGTAGACCCAAGGAGGATATATATATATATATATATATATATATATATATATATATATATATATATTTATATATATACAAACGTTATAAATTAATCACGTACGGTATTATGGGACTATATGTATCTATAGATATAAGAAATGCTATTATTGATGGGTTCTAAGCTATTAATAGCTGTTGCATATTATATTAATATTCGTAAAATCTATATTATAATCTCTCTTAATCGGGGTCAATGCGTTTGAGCCGGTGCTTGGTCTTATGGTTACATGTAGACATCAATTCTGTTCATGCGCTCAGCAAATTAGGGCTAATGGATAGCGGCTTAGGATTGAGGAATCGGAAAGCTGAGTTCTAATTCCAGTCCAATCCATTACATTTACTTACGCAAAGGTATGAAGCGTCTTCTCCCCCTCCCCCAGCTATGAGTAAGTAGCAGGACAGACTGGGTTCTATAGCCTAGGATGGCAACTGGTCAATCGTAGAAGAAATGGCAATCTACTGTGGGAAAAAATCTGCCTCGTCAGTCATGTATCGAAAGTTACATGATCGCCTAAGCGTGTATCACGTATGGCACATATCTGCCTGAGAAATCATAGAGCCAGGTTCGAATTCCAGTCGAATCCATTACATTCACTTACGTGCTAATACCCTTGGGAAACGTATGAAACGTCTTCAACCCCTCCCCCAAGCTAGGACTAACTAGCAGGACAGACCGGGTTCTATAGCCTAGAAATGCAACTGGTCTACCGTAGAAAAAATGTCAACCTGCTGAAGAAAAAAAAAATCTGCCTCGTCAGTCATATCCTTGGGAAAGGTATAAATCCTTTTCTTCTCTCCCCAGCTATAGGTGCTATAGCCTTGGATGGCAACTGGTCTAGCGCAGAAAGAAATTCCAACCTACTGTGGGAAAAAATCTGCCTCGTCAGTCATGTATCGAAATATACATGATCGCCTAAGCATATATCACGCATGGGACAGAACTGATTTATTTACTAGTTTAATTTTATTGGTATAACTATGTTATTCTATGCGAACAACATGAGAGTTATCCCTCTTGGTACCTAACTTGTTTTCTTATTTCTTCTTTAAATATTTTTGTTTTGCTCCTCGTCCTTGAAACTTATGATTCTGAATTATATAAGTAATAAATAATTAATTCTAACATTTTAGGCAAAAATCATTAAACAAACAACTTTTAACACACAATTTTAAATCGACACGCGAGAATGCGAACTCTATAACGGTCAAAATATACACAGCACCTGAAGATTCCAAGACCGCATGAAACTCCGAGTCGAGCTACCGACGTTGGATATTATGTATATTCAATATTATATATTTATAGCTCTGCTACATAACAATGAGCACTGCATTTATTTATAACACCTGAGAAAGAAATATATCTATACGTACGTGCAAGTATATATGTGTATATTTTATCATACCCATACCTATATATATATATATATATATATATATATATTGATAATATTAGTGGTCTCTCTCTCTCTCTCTCTCTCTCTCTCTCTCTATATATATATATATATATATATATATATATATATATATATATATATATTTAACAAAAAAAAATATTAAAAAATTAAAATCTTCAGACACACTAGGTTGTAGATTAATATTCTTTCGTTTTTTTATTATTATTTCATTTAGATTCCTCGACTAGTTTCGGCCAAAATGGCCATCTTCAGGAGAAGAAATATTTCTGCTTGCTGGTAGCAGTAAACTACAGAAATGAATGTCTTGATGGAGAAAATGAACTTTTGTCTGTAGTTTCCATTTGTTTTTGTTTTTTTAATTTTTTTATGTTTATAAATTCCCAAGTGAATAGAAACCAGGTAGAATTCAATTTCCGATTTCTTTTTAAATTTGTAGGTCTAATGAATTGGATCGTGATTACGATTCCAATGTAATAAATTACAACCATGGAATATTAGTGATTAGTGTTTGAGCCTTTTTATATATATATATATATATATATATATATATATATATATATATATATATATATGATGGGGTGTCTATTTCTTTTACGAATATCAACTAAAAATGGCGTTTGAAGTTCGGATCCTACCATATCCCTTCTTCTCACTGGGTGCCCTATACTTTCGGCCTTGTGCCACATCTGAGCTACGCTTGGAAAATCCTCATCATATCCCTTCTTTATAAAGTTTTACCGAATACGCCGACCGGTAGACATAACATACACTGTTTCAAATAATAGAAAAAGAAAAAACGCTGTGCCTATTTCAAACACTGCTAGCCACAAAAAATAGTGTCTGCAATTATTTATTTTAATCAATTCGTCCCCAAGCAAGTCGACGATGCCACTAAGACACAAGGGTCTACTGGGAGTGAAAAAATGGGAAGACGTCAGAACAAGGAACCGGAAAACCAACGTTTAAGAGGAAACAACACCTACTCCTGTTCGGGGAGGAGTGTGAACCGGACGATAAGCGAATGTATCTTCTCCCATTAAGCACAAAAAGAAAAAAAAAAGAATAAATAGTAAATAAAATATCAGAGTTGCCAGAATTTGACTTTAGAAAGAAACGGAAACCCAGTCCTAAACAGCAAACCAAAGATAAACCTCTACTCCTGTTCACGAGAACGTATCTACTTCCATTGAAAAAAAAATTTAATACAGTGTAACCCGGATATAAGAGACCCGGATATAAGAAAAACCCGGATATAAGACAGATTTTCTCTGGTCCCAAATTAGAGCCTGTGTTAATGTATACATATAGACCAAACCCGGATATAAGAGAAATCCGAATATAAGAGACTTCTTTCCAGGTCCCGGGTTACACTCTAGTAAATAATTTTTCAGAGATGCCAGAAGTAGACTTCAGACGGAACCGGAAACTCGGTCTTAAACAGGAAACAAGACTTAAACGCCTTACTCCTGTTATTTTACTTTTGAGTATGTATCATAGGGACGAATTTATTGATGACAATCACACCGATCTCTGAATAAAAGTTTATAAAAATGTTGATGCGTAATATTTTCTGTCACCGGGGATAAGAATATTTAATAGAAACTATCTTGCAGGAATCTTTGAAACTTTTTGGTTCACGAGTTTCGCATTATATTCTCCAACCAAAATTAGACTATCTCCTCTCCCTTCGCGAACAAACACTGCCATCTCCCATTTCCCCGACCCGCAAGTCATTTTGCCTACCTAGATACCCGTGAATAAGAAAAACTCTCTCCACCTAAAGCCATCTCGGATATGTTTATTTTCAATATCTGCGCCATCGCGAGATCTTCCTCCTGCCACCAGAGTCCTTCCGCTGTTTATTCGAGAGCGGGAGTTGAGATTGGACGACCTTTAACCGGTCGTTGGCCCAACGTCGGCTAGAACTGGTGAAGTGGTCGCAAATGTTGCAATAGAGTTATTGTCGGGCTGTCATTCGCTTGCTTGCTGATACTAACCTAGTGATTACCCAGTGCCATGGCTGCCCGGTCCAAAATTGAAAACGGACATCTCAGAGCGTAATGGATGACTTGGGAAACGTTTTACGCTTGGCTGGGGCCGCATCTCGAAGAGACGAGATAACAATGGCTCACAAAGACGCCACAACGTTTCACAAATACCTTGTTTTCCCCACTTGACCACTTTTCTCCCTCCTCCGCCTTCTCCTCCTCTTCCATCTCTTTCTGTACCTCTAACTTTTTCTTTCTCTCTCTAATCTCCTGCTACCTCTTTTTTTCTTTTTCACAATACTCGTTATGCTTTTATCTTTACGTCTAATTCGCTCGATCGGATTCTCTCTCTTCCAGTTAATTTATCTTATTTCACGGTCTATCTCTTTTCATATCTTTAATTCTATTTATTTGTCTCTCTCTATATATATATCTATCTCTCTATCTCTCTCTCTCTCTATCTATCTATCTCTCTCTCTCTCTCTATCTCTCTCTCTCTCTCCAACACACACATTTTTCAGGCTATCTCTCTTTTTCCAGATATTTAATTCAATTCTCACATCAAATCACACATTTTTCAGCCAATCTTTCTCTCTCTCCCTCACTCTCTTTCCATATCTTTAATTCTATTTATTCGTCTCTCTCTCTCTCTCTCTCTCTCGAAATGACACTTTTTCAGGCTCTCTACTTCTCACTCTCTCTCACTCTCACTTATCATATTTTGATTCTATTTATTCGTCTCTCTCTCCCTCTCTTCATCAGATTAATTTTTCACGCTTTCTTTCTCATATCTTATATTTAATTCTGTTGATTCTTCTCTCTCTCCAACTCACACATTTTTCAGGCTATGTCTCACTTTCTTTCGATCTCTCTCTCTCTCTCTTATCACATCTTTAAATCTATTTATTCGTCTCTTTCTCCACCATTCACACATATTGCATGCTATCTATCTATCTATCTATCTATCTATCTATCTATCTATCTCATTTCATTTCATTAATTCAGTCTTCGAATTTTTTTTCCTTCTCTATCTATCTCTCTTTCGACACAGCTGTCACTCCCTCCACTCTTCTCTCTCTCTCTGCCTCTCTCTCTCTCTTAATGTATCCTCCACTACCTGTTCATGTCTATTTGTGTTTTCCCTCCCTCACACACCCTCTTTACCTACTTTCAATAATAATTTTCTTTCACCACTCTAACCCCCTTTCTCTCCATCTATCTATCTATCTATCTATCTATCTATCTATCTATCTATCTATCTATCTTAGTCTGTTCCTTTTCAGATCTATCTATCTATCTATCTATCTATCTATCTATCTATCTTATTCTGTTCCTATCTATCTATGATAGTCTTTTCAGATCTATCTATCTATCTATCTATCTATCTATCTATCTATCTATCTATCTATCTATCTTAGTCTGTTCCTATCTATCTATGATAGTCTTTTCAGATTTATCTATCTATCTATCTATCTATCTATCTATCTATCTATCTATCTATCTATCTATCTATCTTAGTCTGTTCCTATCTATCTATGATAGTGTTTTCATATCTATCTATCTATCTATCTATCTTATTCTGTTCCTATCTATCTATGATAGTCTTTTCAGATCTATCTATCTATCTATCTATCTATCTATCTATCTATCTATCTATCTATCTTAGTCTGTTCCTATCTATCTATGATAGTCTTTTCAGATCTATCTATCTATCTATCTATCTATCTATCTATCTATCTATCTATCTATCTATCTATCTTAGTCTGTTTCTATCTATCTATGATAGTCTTTTTCAGATCTATCTATCTATCTATCTATCTATCTTAGTCTGTTCCAATCTATCTATGATAGTCTTTTCAGATCTATCTATCTATCTATCTATCTATCTATCTATCTATCTATCTATCTTAGTCTGTTCCTATCTATCTATGATAGTCTTTTCAGATCTATCTATCTTATCTATCTATCTATCTATCTATCTATCTATCTATCTATCTATCTATCTTAGTCTGTTCCTATCTATCTATGATAGTCTTTTCAGATCTATCTATCTATCTATCTATCTATCTATCTATCTATCTATCTATCTATCTTAGTCTGTTCATATCTATCTATGATAGTCTTTTCAGATCTATCTATCTATCTATCTATCTATCTATCTATCTATCTATCTATCTATCTATCTATCTATCTTAGTCTTTTCATATCTATCTATCTATGATAGTCTGTCCAGATCTATCTATGACAGTCTGTTCATATCTATCTATGATAGTTTGTTCAGATCTATGAATCTATCTATGGCAATCTGTTCACATCTATCTATCTAATTTTATATTTCTTTCTAACCGTACCAAATAACACAAACCACATTACTTGTGGACTGCCAACAGCAGCAACAGCTAAAATGGATATCACATATAACTCAAAGAGAAAAAAATGATATAATCAAGATGTTGACATTCCACATGACTTCAAACAAAAGGTTAAGAAGGAAACCCCCATCAATACTAGAAAGAACCATAACAGCTACTGGACTTGAGAAACCTATTTTCCTGAAAATGTTTTTAAAGAGAAAGAGTTTATAGGTTTCAAACAAAACTCCTGTCTGCTTGGACAATGAATGCCAAAAGTTTCCTTATAGGGAAATGGATTATATTAACATTACCGTGCCTTTTCCGTACCGGTTAAGAGCGCAGGAAATGGTGCCTGAAAGGAGAATCGGAAAGCCAAGTTCAAATTCCGGTGAAGTCTGTTGTGTTGACATTCTCGCTAATAGCGTTAGAGAAGGTATGAATCCATTTCTTTTCCCCGTCAACTATGGGTTAAACAACTGCAGATTGACAGTCACTCTAGGAAAACGGAATTAGATGCATGCAACCGGGCAGAACCAACGAGAAACCTCCCGACTATCTTTCCAAGAAATCAATCCCAATTCATAGAGAATAGAAAAGAATCCGAGTTAAGTTATAATGGTTTGAAGGAACATTCAAAACCATCTGTCTATATTCCTGAGATGAGGTATTATGTACACTATTTACATTGTTCGGACTGTCGTCTTCATCTTTGTTGCCATATTCGTCTGTTGTACGCTCCGGCCTTCTTCAGGTGGTTGGAATGTCGAACTGAACCCTTTATTTCGCTCGCTGGGGTAGACTGTTCTAGTTCCACGTGCCATGTCTAATGGATGTCAGTTATCAGTTATCTCCTGTTAATTCCCCTCTCCAAGTTCTCCACCGCTTTAACCAGGTATCGAACTCACACTCTTTGGGTCCTGTCACTGGATCTAACTAACGCCTTTATCCAATGTGCCATGTCCCCTTGTATGAATTTCTGGGACTTATAAACCTAATGTCTTCAGTAACCATTTTTACCACAAAAATCTCCCAAGTTCAACCAAACATAGAAATGGATACAATTTGGGAACCAGTAATAAGGAGTGCCAGAAAAGCAATAAAAACAAAGAACATTGCAATATGAGCTCTGGTAAAAAAACTATGCTATAATAATAGCAAAAATTTCAATATGAGCACAGGTAAAAATATGTTCTAATAACAGCAAAAATTGCAATATGAGCACAGATAAAAAATATGTCTAATAACAGCAAAAATTGCAATATGATCACAGGTAAAAATATGCTATAATAACAGCAAAAATTGCAACATGAGCACTGGTAAAAAATATGCTATAATAACAGCAAAAATTTCAATATGAGCACAGGTAAAAAATATGCTATAATAACAGCAAAAAATTCAATATGAGCACTGGTAAAAAATGTTGCTGAAGATATTAGGTTTGCCGAAACATTGTGACAAATATGGCAACAAAGATGTGGACAATAGTCCGAACTATGTAAATAGTATTCAAAATTATGTCAAAGTAATTAGAAACCATCTTCACAAAGTCGTTATGCCAATTCACAGATCAGAAAGAAAAAGAAAATATGGAAACCTGTTTGATCGTCTGAGGGGAATGTACAAAATCTCGCAGAAGAAAGGCGAAACCATACCATTATCTTTACTAAGGTAATAAAAATAAGGAATATGCGGAAATCTCTATGACCCTGTTAAGGGATATTGAAAACTGTAAGGAAAGCAATAGAAAACCATTTCATTATCTTTTCCAGTCATGGTAATTAACAGATAATTGTAAAATAATCTGCGGAAAGCCATTATCGGATATATCTTGTAATGACATGGTATTAAAAAAAGTTATCTCTTAAGGCCCTATCACGTTCAAACACCCGTTCCCGTATGATCTTCGAGTCTATCCCTAACCTAGATGGGTAACCGCTTGACAATGCCAGGTGCTGCAAGGTCAAATTTGCATTTTGTGCAATGGATAATGACACGAAATTGTTAATCGGAGAGCTCAGTTCAGTTGTGTTCGTTATATTCACTTATGAAAAATCAGGAAGGCATGAATCAATCTCCTCTTCTTCTCCAACCCAACTACATGTTAATGAGTATCACTAAATCTTTCTCCCGTCTCGGGTATGATGATAAAATACATCCGCGTCGACGATAAACTACGTCCGACAGCAAAGCCTCTGATCAGAAGGTTTTGAGGAGCGTGGAACTACCTCTTGATTGCTGGTCTTCCCAGGTCCACTCTGACCTGGGGTGGGAGCACCTGTTAGGGGTCCCAGCTATGGGTAAATAGTTAACCCTCAAACTGGAGTCAAAACACTATGAAAGTGTAAAAATAGGTTTTAATACCAGAAATACTTTGTAAACAATTATTAACAGCAATAAATTTTTGAAGAAAAATTACTAACAGCAATAAATTTTTGAAGAAAAAATATTACCAGCAATACATTTTTGAAAAAAATATTACCAGCTGTACATAAACAAAAAATAGCAGCAATAAAAATTTTGTCGGCATTAAATAACCCATTGAGATTGATATGCCGTAAAGCAAAACAAAGCAAACAAAACCAAATTTCTCTCTCTCTCTCTCTCTCTCTCTCTCTCTCTCTCTCTCTCTCTGTGTGTGTGTAACTCTTACTCTCTTTATTTCTGGCACTCTTACTTTGTTTATTTCTCTTTCTCTAATTTTCAATTCTCTGACACCGACTTCTCCTTCTTCACATTAGTTTCTTCTTCTTCTTTTTCCCTAGTTTCTTGCATTACGCCTGTTTATTTCTCTCTTTGCGTTACTCCCTAACACTCTTTGTACCTTTCTTTCAGCTTTTTTTTTCTCCTAGTTCTCATAGCTTCGGTTCCATTTTGAACAGGATTTGAAAAATGCTAAAATCCTGAGTTGAAAACTTTTGTGCATTTGCTTCCCAAATTCGAAAAATGAATTGAACAAAATTAATTCTTTACCAAAGAATAAAAAAAAAAATAATTTTAATAAAATATAAGTTTAATACATGCAATAATTGTCGGGAAAATAACGTAAAAAAATGTCAACTTATCACATAGAGCAATTTGTTGCTGAATGTGATTCTCTGCGTTCTTTTTCATTATTTACAAAAGCTTCATTAATATTTCAAGAGTTACTCGGATACATGTTTAAAGTACTTCTGTAATTTTAATTACCATTTCAAAAATGGTTTAGCCTATTAATATAATTCGTTTTGTTTAGTATACATTTGTAAAGTCTAAAAGAGTCAGTATCATTCTAAATCATCATTTCAAGAAGGTTTTAGACAGTAAATAGAAATCGGTTTAGTTTAGTATAGGTCTATAAATTCGAATTGTCATCACTATTTACATTATTCGGACTATTGTCCTCATCTTTGTTGAGATGAAGACAATAGTCCGAATAATGTAAATAGTGTACATAATACCTCATCTCAGAAATAGAGGCAGTTATCGTTCCCAAAATCGTTCAAATTATAGTTACAATTCGTTAGGTTTAAGATGTATCTGTAGAACTGTAAAATGTTATTAGCATACAAAAAATAGTACAGCTTGCAAATATAATCCATTTAGTTTAGGATACATCTATAAATTGGATATGTGTTATTATCATTGCAAAAATCGGTCAGACTTTAGGTATAATTCACTGAGATTAAGGTATCTCTGTAGAATTATAAGGTATAATTACTATGGTAAAATCGTACATTTTGTAAATATAATCCGTTTAAGTTAGGGCACATCTATAAATTCGAAACTTGCCTTTATGATTTTAAGAATCGTTGATATCATTGATAGAATTAGTTTAATCTAAGATGTATCTGCAAATTTGAAAAAAGGTCAATATCATTTAAAGATTAAAGAATTCGGTCAGGTTAGGAACATTTGAAAATCTCATTAATTATTATTTATCTCCTCGATGTAAATCCTTCAGTTTTGGATAATTCCGTAAATTTAAAAACGGGCTTCATATACTTACGGAGATCCATCATTGGAGGGTGACTCATCATTGGAGGGTGAGCCATCATTGGAGGATGACCCATCATTGGAGGGGGGCACATTGCCACAAAATAAAGAAAGCCCTCATCAGTTCAGCCGCGTGAACCGGCGAAATTGCAACCAAGGAACTATATAAGATCTTGGCTGCGTTGTTATTTCGTAAATTTTGAGCCAGGTTTTCACAAAAGAACATGAAAAAAAAAAACATAAACTATTAATAGATTCCCAGATGTCATAACCACAAGTGGCGAATAATGGTATCTATACGTCGGAATCAGACCGGCACTCCATAGAGTGGTGACTTACGAATTTACCACGAAAGAACATTCCAAAACTCAGCCATAAATCCAGTAAAAAGTTTTACGCACTGTCGTTTCAGATAGGGAAATTGTCCGCCTTCTGTATTTTCGGGAAACTTATTTCTTTAGTGTCAAATTGCATTGCTCAATTCGACCGCCCGGTTTTCCAGATCTAGACCAGAGATAAAGGCGGCCTTTCATTTGCGTAACGACTACACCAAGTTCCACCCTTTTATCATGAATCATGTTATCTATTTTAGCTCGATTGTCTTACCACACTGACTGGATTTAGCGCCGTCCGCCTTTTATCAGTTCAGGCCGATCAATGACAGACGAATCAGAAATATTTTCCCCTTGACAACACCACCGGCATTGCTCTTATGTAAAGGTGTCTCATCGTTGCGGATGAAGAATTTTCCGGATACGACACACACGCTCTTGATCATCACCGGTGAAAGAGAATAGCCAGTGGTCGACACTATCTTGAAAACTGTCGTTTTCCTTGCAAGAGTTTGCTCTATTCCATTTGTCCCCACCCTTTTTGTGCCACGGACTGGGTGTCAGGCAATACGATTTTTTTGATCCTGTGGGGAGGGGATCATTATCGATCACACGCATAAGAAAAGACAATAAACAAGACTGCCGTAGTAAATGAAATGGAAAAAAAACAACTAGTGTTTATTCTTTCTGTGCGGCCGGTACGTCCATTTAATAAGTTTTTTCGAACATTGACTCCGGTAGGCGAAAATAAATAAATAGACGGTTTAATAAACAAACGAGGCGCCTACGCAATTCAACTAAAAATTAAAACTAAAAAAAATCTGTCGCATTAATCCGTCCTAGGTATGACGATAAACTACATCCGCGTCCTGGGTAAGACGATAAACTTCGTCCAGCAGCAATGCCTCTGATCAGGAGGTTTTGAGGAGCGTGGAAGCACATCATAATTGCTGGTGTTCCAAGTCTACCCAAACCCGAAGTGCTAACACCTGTTAGGGTCCCAGGTACGGGCAAATAGTTAACACCCAAACTTGTGTAAGCGTCCTGGATATGACGATAAACTGCATCCGCGTCCTGGCTAAGACGATAAACTACGTCCAACAGCAAGGCCTCTGATCAGGAGGTTTTGAGGAGCGTGGATCTACCTCTTAATTGCTGGTGTTCCCAGGACCACACTGACCCGGGATGGTAGCACCTGTTAGGGTCCCAGCTATGGGAAAATAGTTGACCCCACATCCTGACTCAAAACACTATGAAAGTGTAAAAATAGATTTTAATACCAGAAATACTTTTTAAAAACTTAGTATCATCAATAAATATTTGAAAAAAGAAAATATTACCAGAAATAAAAATCTTGTCAACATTAAATAACCGATTGAGATTAATATGGCACAAATCAGAAGAAACTAAACTATACATTTTTAAAAGAAAATATTACCAGCTACACATTTTTGAAAAAAAAAAGGAAATTTTGTCGGCATTAAATAAACCATTGAGATTGATATGCTGTAAAACAAAACAAACCAAAATTTTCCTTCTTCACGTTTGAATAAAGCCACAAAATTGTCATCCCGGCTCGATGTTTCTCCATTGTTTAGTTGGTTAAAGAGTGCCAAGCTTAACAGAAGGTTTCTCTGCTTTTCCTTAAGAAGATTTCTCCAACATTCAGACCGGTTAGATAAAAATAAATAAATAAAATCATCATCATCCCCATCATCATCATCATCATCATCCCCTTGACTTTTGCAATCGTAGGTGGATCCGAATGCAGAAGCCATATTGAATCTTCTCCACAACGGTCTATCGACGGCAACTATCAGCAATTCCGGTATAGTTATACTTGTCCATAGTTTGACATTGTTCAAACAAATAAATATAGTCGATCTCTCAGGAAGGTTACTTCCTGATGTTATCCGTCGATCCCAGCGTGCGAAAAACCATATCACGGGTTGACCTAAGCCTTGTTAATGAAATTGGGTAAACGGAACTGTCTTGGACCCGTCGATAGCTGTGCTAGCACGAAGTCACTAGTTATCGTAGCCGTTGTGTTAAACTTGTTGATCTCGCTAGATAACACGCTCTTTCCCAGAAACTGTAACTAAGGTCCGCTCAGCATAGTTGCAGTATAAACCACAGGTGGGCTCCGTAGGTATGGAACAAACACAAATGTACCTGAGCAAGCATCTGCAACAGGGATTGGCTAGCTCCCTAATAGACGGGTATCCTCGAATACGAGTAGCCAACTAGACGAGTATCCAACATACACATGATCGCATATATAATCACGATAGTGTACATATTTACGAACATGTTCTTTATAGTTTTTGTTCAGCATTGGTGAAAATGCATAACCAATGCTGGTAACGATGTGTCAAATAATGTCTTGTAGCTGAAGACTTGCTATATGTAACTGTTCTATTAGGCTATATGTTTCTATTGTTCATTGTGTTGACAAAAATAAAAGTTATTTCTTTTGGAGTCTCTTTCCTAACAGGCCGAATAATCTTCATTTTTTTCTGAACATTTAGATAAATTATTGTCAATACTATTTATTTGACTACCGTTTTATTTCATCTTAATATTGTTGTCCGACTAATAGTAGTAAACATAGTCTTAAGTTGTTTGAATTTCTTACATCAATCATTATCAGCATTATCAATTTTGACTACTCTTGTATTCCATCTTAATATTGTTGTCCAACTAGTTGTAGTCGACATAATAGTCTTAAGCCGTTTGTATTTCTTACATGTATCATTATCAGTATTATCAATTTTGGCTAGGATCATATTTCATCTTAATATTGTTGTCCGACTAGTAGTAGTAGTAGATATAATAGTCTTGAGTTATTTGAATTTCTTAAATGCATCATTGTCATCATTATTAATTTTGAAAAGTGTTGTATTTCATCTATATATATTGATGTCCAACTAGTTGTAGTTAATATAAGTCTTAAGCTTTTAGTATTTTTACATGAATCATTGCCAGTATTATTAATTTTGACTGCTGTTGCATTTCATCTTAATACTGTTGTCCACCTATTTGTAGTTGATATAATAGTCTTAAGCTATTAGTATTTTTACATGAATCATTGTCAGTATTATCACTTTTGACTGCTGTTGTATTTCATCTTAATATTGTTGTCCAACTAGTTGTAGTCGACATAATTGTCTTAAAGGTTTGAATGTCTTACATGAATCATTATCAGTATTATCAATTTTGACTACTGTTCTATTTCATTTTAATACTGTTGTCCGACTAGTAATAGTACTAGTAGATATAACAGTCTTATGTTGTCTGAATTTCTGATATTGTTAGAATTATCAATATTTTTACAACTGTTTTTATCTCATTATTTTTGCTGCTCAAAGGTAATTTTAACATACTAGAACCTTTATTTATCGATTTCACGCTGATTACATAAGAGTCGCAATATGTAAAAACAATCTGAAGATGATTCTAATATGTAACAAAAATATGTAACAAAAATAATGCAAAATAAAACTTCCAAGATGGTAATTGTCTGCATTGAGATTCTTCAATGAAATCTTTTTTTTTTTTTGGTCGACCACTGAGTTAGTGTGAGTAGGCAACTCTCTTAACCCGGAAGAAAGCCAAAGAACTGTGCTTTCTGATCTTATGCCATTCTAAAGTCTTGGCTTTAAATTGGAAGCTTTTCAGGAAATTCTCAATTTAATCGGCAGATTTAAAAATATGAAAAAATTAACAAAAAAGAACGAATACTTTGTCGCATATTATTTCCGTCGTTTGAATATTTTCTGTTAAAACAAGTTAAACTTAATTATTTCAAACGCTGTATTTAAAAAAAAAAATGGCTCAATATTTCATTGGATATCGATTTGAACGCCTGCCGCGCTTTTCACAGAACTTCTCATTGTCAAAAACGCTATCAGAAGAAAGAAGTTATATAATGGTGAGACATAACCGAATATTGAAAAAAAAAAAAAAGATCTAACACTTTCTTTCTCTTTTTCTCTTTCTTTCTATCAATTTTACATCGCTTTCTCTCTTACTCTTTCTCTCTTTCTTTATCTATCTATCTATCTATCTATCTTTCTATCTATCTTTCTATCTATCTATCTATCTGTCTGTCTGTCTTTCTCTCTTTTATGAAACGGAAAAAAAAAAAAAAAAAAAAAACTAAACAAATATTCCAGCCAACTTCAGAGCTAACTGAGTACTTTTATATTGAACAACTCAGCCTGCTGAGAGATACGCGAGTTAATTTCAGTGGGAAATTCTCAGAGGAACTTTGAAATATCGTTCTGAACTTAAAAAAAAAAAATAATAATTAAAAAAATAAAACAAACAAACAAAAAAAATACGTAATGATGGCCACTGGAAGACGCAATTCAATATGGCTCATGAACGAGATGTTAACCAAACGAAAGGGAAAAATCAACTATTTAGAGTAAAACAATGAAAACTCTTCAAAGTCTCCACGTGTGCTTTCTTCTATTAAATATTTATAACATTCATTCTGTTCAATGCCTTTATTCTCTTTATGAATTTTCTCATTGAAGAACTGAAGAAGATCGTGACCAGATCGAACTCTTCATTAACAACTATCATGAGGCGGTTCATTACCGACATTCTAATAGTAGTAGTAGTAGTAGTAGCAGTAGTAGCAGTAACAGCAATAAAGTTAATAGTAGTAGTAACAACATCAATTGCAACAACAGTAACAACAATTATAATAACGTTAATAGTAATAGTAGTATTAGTAGTAACAAAAAGAACAATTATAAAATTAATAATAGTAGTAATGATATTGATAGAAATAGGAGTAATATATTTTTTTAATCATTTCACCCCAAGCAAGGCGGGAGTGCCTCTAGTACGTAGGGGGTCACAGAGTGAAAATGAAAGAAAAGACTGCGTATAGGGAGGCTTGAGGAAAGAATAAGAGATGAACGGGATTCAAAAAGACAGACGATGGCGATTGACGTTGCATTTAACTTTTGGAAGAATGTAGTTACCGGTGAAGTAAGTAAGCGGAAGGGAGTTCCACGGGTGGGAAGTGCGAGGAAAGAAACTGTTGGAGAAAAATTGGCGGTTATATTTAACTATTTCGGCAGTAAAAAGGTGGGATCTGGATGC
The DNA here is from genome assembly GCA_903632075.3 of Acanthosepion pharaonis. Classification (NCBI taxonomy): domain Eukaryota; kingdom Metazoa; phylum Mollusca; class Cephalopoda; order Sepiida; family Sepiidae; genus Acanthosepion; species Acanthosepion pharaonis. The sequence goes on from CAHIKZ030004663.1 coordinate 226,259, forward strand.
CAGTCTAGTAGCACGCTTAAATTCGTGTAATGGGAGCATCAAGGAAAAAAGATCATCAGAGCATTGCCATGAAAATATCTGTGGAAGAGACAAAGAGAAGCCACGTCATGTCGGTAAGAAAGTGACTGAAGTCAAGATGCCAAATCAGAACTGATTACATTGCAGATTATTCTTTGGAATTTGTCAAGAATCTCGAAATGAACAGCAAGCCCAACCAGACTAGATATGGCAGCAGTATTCAATGCACGGACGAATGGTAGACTTGTAAGTGTTCAAGATGGACTCTGATAAAAAAAAATCTGGTACGACACAATGAACCAACTTTCCTTGCACTAGATGTATCTATTGATTCAATGCAGTTGTTTCATTTCAAGTCAGTTGAGGCCAAGAAGTCACAGTGAAACTCTCCCCTGGAGTCGAGCATAAGCCATGCTGATGGCGCCAAGGAAGTTCTCTGTGTTTAAATGAGAACAGTTTAGTTTTGGAGGCATTAAAGTTTATAAGCCATTTCCTACCCCAGTTAACCACGAATTGGAAGTCCTTTTCAAGAGCAGTGGCCAGGTTAACTTTGTCAACTTTGACGGAACTGTTACTGAGACAAAAGTAAATAGTAGTGTCGTCTGCATAAAAGTCTACTTGATGACCTCAGGAAGCTCGTTGAAGATCAGAAATAACATACAACGTTAATAGTATTAGTAGATCGGTTGGTTGATTTTGTTTAGCGGGATATCAACATCTCTATGGGTTATTTAATGCCAACATTTAAGTAACATTTGCCACCACGCTATTCGTGTGAATCTGGAAAAAAAACAGCAATTAAGCAGTGCTCCTGAAAAATCCACGCTCCTGAAAAATCCAATCGCCCGAGCACCGACTTAGCTGCTAGATGTAGGAAAAGTTCATAGACTGAATGTGAATGAATAATGCTAGAGCTGTGAAATCGTGTATGAATTAAATTCACCTATTCATATTAACAACTGTGTTGTTTATTTCCAGATTTAATTTAATTTCTTGGGAGCTTTGAAGTAATTAAAATATGATATGTTATTCTGTTTTCACAACTGAATACATGGTAGATGATACTCAGCTTTTGTGCATATACATGTTTATGTGGATATTATTACTAGAGGCAGTGATATGTGTGTTTTATGTGGTAGCTTTGTTGAAGTTATATTTTGGAATACAGTTTGAGTTGAGAAATTATAGGATAATATATGGATGAAATATTTCTTTCATGTTCGTTGTTTATTTGGTTGGTTGAATTTATTTAGCAGCATATTAACTACTGTGGGTTATTTAATGCTGAAATCTAAATATTTTGAACACAATTTTATGACATCAAATAAATATATTTTGAACGCAATTGTATGCCTTCAACAAAAGATTTCATTTAGTCATTTTACTGTCAATATGTTTTGTGGGTCATTTTTTATATAAAAATGTATTGCTGGTATGTTCACTAAAAAAAAAAACGTATGTTTATACTTTCAGAATATTTTGTTTTTGTTTGACCATAGCTAGAACGCTAACAAGTATCTCCCCACCCTGGTCAGGGTGGACCTGCGAACAACAGAAATTAAGAGGTGGTCCCACGCTCTTCAAAAACTTCCAATCTTACTTCAGAGGCGTTGCTGCCGGATGTAGTCTGTTGTCATTCCCAGGCCAAGTAGTAGTAGTAGTAACAAGAATAACAGTAATAAAGTTAATACTATTAATATTGACCTTCATAGTAGAAAGAGTAACAACAATTACACATATAACATTAATAGTAGTAGTAGTAGTAACAAAACAATAGTAATAAAGTTAATAATAGTAATGACATTGAAAGCAATATCAGTAACAACAATTACTATAATAACGTTAAGGGTACGAGTAGTATTAACAACAATAAATAATGAACTTACTAGTAGTAATGATATTAATACGAGAGGCACGAAAAACAATTAATATAATAAAACTAATAGTAGCAGTAGTAACAACAACGAAAACAACAGTAATAAAGTTAATAGTATTATTAATATAATTGATAATAACAGAAGTAGTTGTATAGACAATTACAATAATAACGCTATTAATAGTAGTAGTAGTAGTAGCTGTAACAAGATTAACAGTAATAAAGCTAATAGTAGTAGTAATACCATTAACTGCAATAGGAGTAATAACATTTACAATAATAGCGTTATACTAATAACGTTATTATTGTAAATGTTATTACTCCTATTGCAGTTAATGGTATTACTACTACTATTAGCTAGTAGTAGTAGTATTAGAAGTAAATAAGAATAACAGTAATAAAGCTAATAGTAGTAGTAATAACATTAACTGCAATAGGAGCAATAACATTTACAATAATAACTTTAGTAGTAGTAGTAGTAGTAGCAATAACAGGAATAACTGTAATAAAGCTAATAGTAGTAGTAATAACATTAACTGCAATAGGAGTAATAACATTTACAATAATAACTTTATTATAAGTAGTAGTAGTAGAATTAAACAATAATAACAGTAATAAAGCTAATAGTAGTAGTAATAGCATTAACTTCAATAGGAGTAATAACATTTACAATAATAACTTTATTAGTAGTAGTAGTAGCAGTAAACAAGAATAACAGTAATAAAGCTAATAGTAGCAGTAATAGCATTAACTTAAAAAAAAAACTTCAAATTTAATTATATAATTAAATTAAAAGCATTAATTCTGTTTCATCATCAAGTGAATTTTGGAATAACTTATTTTTAAATTTATATAAAATTTATTTTTAAATTTATATATATATATATATATATATATATATTGGTCTTATTCTATTAGTAATTGTCTCTTTATTTCCTACCCTCAAATAATACAGGGCACAGAAAAATACCTCCAACATATACCTTCCAGAAATCACTCCCACATTATGCTATGACAAATAAAGACTATGTGGAAGATATTTCCGGGAGGTATATGTCGGAGGTATTTCTGCCGCACCCTGAATATATTGTCATTTGTCAATATATTGTAAAATTATTTGTAACGGATTTAAATTAGACTTCTAACTGATTTATTCCATCAATAATTTTTGCATTAACACCTAAATGCTTAACCTTTCTTGCTTCTGATTGCCAATGGATTTCTAGAGAAAATTCCTTTAAACTTGATTTCTATAGTAAAACTGTCTGCTGTGAATGACTACATCAAAACTTAATGAACTTAAATTTAGCATGCAAGAACTCTAGTGAACTCAGTGCATTACGTTTCCATTAATACCGGTTTCCCCATTTTTTCCACTTGATTTAAATAAACCCTAGGACACTAACCATCAATTAAAGTTACACCACTACTAATCATGGGTATATCATACCCGATTCTGAAAATATCAAAAAAATATTAAATATAAATCTTTATTTGAAATATTTTACATGCAGACACATCAAACTTTGTACTTTGAGTTAACATTAATAGGAACTGAAAAACTTTATTTAGGTAAGAAAATCTGGTAGTGAAAATTGTAATTAAAAATAGGAAAATTTAACCTGGGTACTATGTACCCGTGGTTAGTGGTCTAGGGTTAAATGATATTAAAACAATATAAGTTTATTTACAGACACTTTCAAAGAAGGAATGTAATGAATAATTTGTATGTTTAGTGTGTTATTATATTGTTTTTATTACGATAACAAATATTCACTTTGTTTGGAAAAAGACTTTTCTGCTTCTCCAAAGATACATACTGTTCGTATGTATCTTGGAGAAGCAGAAAAGTCACCGGTTAGCATACTGACCTAAGACAGTGACAGTATTAAAAGAATAGAAAGGAATATTTTATTTTTTCCTCGACGGAATTTACGGCATCATTAGATAGATAGATAGATAGATAGATATAAATGCGTGTTCCTTAGTGGCAGAAGCTGCAGCATGAGTAAGAATGGTTTATACGAACCCATCTCTTGCCATTGTTCCTTCTGACTCTTGCTTTCGCTGGCCTAGTTTATATATGGAGGTGTGCACACCCCTGGCTATAATTTATTCCATGTTTTTCGATAAGATACTTACGACCTTCCGTTGTCCAATAGCAGAAGGCCCTCTTCAGAATGCGGTCGCGCTAAACTTCTGAGATAAATTCTAAGATTATGAATATTTGAAGGACTAATAGTACTTTATATCAAGAATTTTTGGGAATTTGGAACATTTTAGAAAAGCAGAAATCCTTGTCATTTTGTCACGCAGACAACGGAACATTTTGAGAAAGATCGATTTTTCTGAAGTATTAATGAATTCTATATGTTTAATTTCAGGTTCAAATCTTCTTAGCGCCTTCTTCAAACTCATTTTGTGGCCTCTGATTATTATTTTTAATTCGATCTTTTATTTTCTTTATTCTCTTTAACACTTAATTAGTTTGTGTCAATATTTAACTATGCTAATTGGCACCTGATCAATTTAGAGCCAGAGTTGGAGAGTTGGGCAGACGCAGGGGCAGACGCAGTCACAGTTGGAGTCACAGAGTTGAGTGTGAGCTCAGAGACCAGCATCGCAGGAGCTGACTGTAAGATTCCACGCATTCCGACTTAGACTTTTAACCAAAAACAATTTTTTTTTTTGAAGAACGACTTAGAGTCACACCACTAAAACAAGTTTTACGAATATCGCCTGAATGTACCAAAAACCAGTTTATTGAAAAACAATTAATGATATTAAGACTCGCTTAACAAACGCAAAGTGTCACGTATCCATAGAAGCGGTTTGGGAGAAAGACGCAGTCCTGTATTCAGCAACCAGATATAAAGATATTTGTTATTCTTTTTTTTAACACATTTGAATCTTTCGAGTTGTTACTTTATTTTCTTTTACATATACTTGTGCGGTATCACCTTTGCCCCGATTTCCTGAGTGATTTCGTCTACCTAAGATCAAATCACAACGTAGGAAGGTTAGACTAAAAATCAAAGGCGTTACTTCGGTAACAAGACGTTGGAGGCGGGCTGGGAACGACAAAGCCGATGCCGAATCTAACCAGATTTCCATCCGAATCAGCCAAGGGTTAGATCGTCACAGGATATCACGGGAGAGACCAAGGTGACGTCACAAGTTTCCATAATTTTTAACTGTCTAATCCTGCATGGGACGATGAATCAGACTTTTCAACTACTTACATTATATACATTGTTCAGACTGTTGTCCTCGTCTTTATTGCCGTATATCAGCTGAGGAAGTCCGGACCTTACAACGGCCGAATGATCGTGACTACGATAATATAATAAAGATGAGAACAACAGTCTGAACAATGTAAATACTGTAAGTACAGTAGAATCCCTGACAACCGGACTAAGAAGGCCTTCCGGATATGAAGAATTGGTTACAAAGTCCAGACATGAGAGGTTATATTTAGGTTAAAATAAAAGAACTGGAATCAGGTTTAACATTTATTTCCAGTGTTTTATAGTAAACAAAATAAGCCAATGGCGAGTGAAATATAACGGAATTGATTTTAAGAAATAAATTATGTAGTGTTAATGAAAATGCATTAAATTAAGTATGCCACGTATGCAAAACAAATAATGTAACGTGGATTTTTTAATCGCTGTTGCATGATGATTCTTTCTCTTTGAATATAATTCTCAACCTTTTCCGCATTTCGTTTTGCTTTTTTTTCTTGAATTTTTCAAACGAAAGACACTTTTTAACTCTACGTGCGTTATTGCAATCGTCATAGCTTAATGCTGGCTTTCTTTCCATAAAACTGATAACCTTTTCAATAGGCTTTTCAATTTCAGTCCAGGTTTCATCAAAATCATGTTTTTATTTCCTTGTACATTGTAACAGTGTGAATGCTGGAGAATAGTTTCTTTGGAAGATTTTATATCATACAATGTTGACTTTACTATGTTGAACTCAGCCATTAGTTACAATGAACTTTCACCAACATCTAATCTATTTGAAATATCCAATTTTTGCGATAACTCCAAAGTTGATCTTTTCCTCTTATTCCCATCATCTTTTCCACCAATACAAGCCATTAGGGTGAAATAAGCCTAAGCAATTATCCAAAGTAAATTTGCTGAAATACAGAAATTTCAAGTCAGTTACATATCACCCAAATAGTTCAAATATACACCTGAAAATCTTGTCCGGATATGCGAAATTCCGATTATGAGGGATTCCGGATATCAGGGATTTCAAATATGTGGGAGTCTACTGTAGTAACAAATCGTCAGCCTGGTTCAATGTTTCATCTCAGAATTATAGGCAGATATTTAAATTTGTTACATCGAATTATACAGTAAAACGTTGACCTATGGTTACCATCTCATTAGATAGATAGATAGATAGATAGATAGATAGATAGATAGATAGATAGATAGATAGATAGATAGCTGCTTTAGAAATAATCAGACATTTTATTTAGTTCTTTAAAGTACCAACATCTAATATTACTTATTTAATTTAACAACTTGTATTGATACATTTTATGCTCCAGGTTTCTGCACGTGGAATTACGAATCGAATTGTTCTAGTTCCACGTGCCATACCTTTTCTGGATATGTCAGTTTCAGTTATTTACCTCTAGTAACTCAACTCTCCAAGTTTTTCCCCCCTCTGCTGTGGCCAGGCATTGAACTCACAACTCTTTTGGGTCAAGTTACTGAATTACTTCAACCAATGCTTTTACTCACTCGGGCATGTGTCTTTAGTGTCCAACGTATATCACCTGGAGAAAGCCGGAGCGTACAACGGCCGAAACGACGTGAATATTGCAATAAAGAGACCAACAGTCCGAACAATGTAAATTGTGCAAATAGTTACAATATTTCATCTCAGAAATATATACAGATATTACAATTCGTTATATTGAGTCATGCAGTAAAATGTTGATCCAGGATGAATATTCCATCTGATAGATAGATAGATAGATAGATAGATAGATAGATAGATAGATAGATAGATAGATAGATAGTGTTGTGTCGGAAACCTACCACCCCTCTTGAAGATGAACTTGTCTGCGAACAAAGACGTTAAATTGTGGCATGTCAGAAGACAGAAGGACAGATCAGTTTTTAGCTGAGCTAGTGATTGACTACTCAGGCGATTTCTGTACCTTTTTACCAACCTATTAAAACCCTTTTTATTGTTACGTGTTATTTGGCGTTTGACTCTACTAACCCCAAATCAACATCATAACAGATAGATAGATAGATAGATAGATAGATAGATAGATAGATAGATAGATAGATAATTATTTACGTACATAATGCATAAGAGAATATAATGGTTGTCAGAATCCTGAAAGAGCTAGAGTTAATATTCCATCTGATAGATAGATAGATAGATAGATAGATAGATAGATAGATAGATAGATAGATAGAAACCGTACAATAAGCTGGTGATATAGGAGGGATTAAGAAGATAGATAGATAGATAGATAGATAGATAGATAGATAGATAGATAGATAGATAGATTCCAAAAATTAAAATGCAATTCTAATCCTTATCTGCTGTCTTCTGTTATTGTTCTCTCTCCTTAGTAATCGTTTTCTTTTTTTCATAATGGAACTTGGAACCTTAAACCTAACCTGGTGCTGATGATTGCTGCTGATGATGATTGTTGCTGCTGATAATTCCTGCTGATAACTGCTGCTGCTGCTACCGGTCACCCTTGATTGAATGTATTAGGGACACTAAGGAAAACAGCTTGTCACAATAGTTGCCATGAAAATATTTATAGAAAAACATAGATAAACCATGTCACTTTGGAAAGAAAGTGTCTAGTCAAGATCCCTGGTTAGGATCGATTATATTACAGATCATGTTTTGGATTTTGTCGAGAATCTCAAGATGTACAGCTTGGCAGATTTGTTTTGAATATTGTATGGAATGCTTAAATGATAAGTGTACATAACTTCACGTTTGTATTTGTAAAGACCCTGGGTATAGTCTAGGAATGCATATTTTAAAGACTTGTCAACTCCACTTGAAGATTCATGCACTAACATCCTTCTATCTTCGCTAATTTCTAAGCGTTGTGGCAATAATAAAAATAAAAAATGGCGACACTTCTTTTTTTTTTATTCCGATACGAATTATCAATGTTCAAGCACATACAGAAATAAAATATATCGAACACTGATTTTTTTTTTAACGTATGGCAACGCCACTTGAAAATTTGAGACATCAGATCCGCCTTGATCCTAATTGCCTCATATTTGGCCATAATAGCAAGAAATTTCCGGCAGTCCGGAGGCGTTCTGCGAAACATTCCACGCCTTCGGGCGATCATAAGCTTTTTGTTCGGCTCTGCTTATGAAATCAAGCATTGTTTCAGCTGCATGGATTTTCGTATTCGCCGAGAAACGACAGAAGTAAACAAGAATTGTTATAGATAATGGATGAGAATTACTCTGCAATTATTGCAAGATTTCTGTTTGGCTGTCCCCGCCTACTTTCATGTCTTTATAAATCCCCCCTCCACTGATTGCTTCTCTTTCCATCTGCTGTTTTTTTTTTCTTCTTATTACGCATTTCCTTTCATTCATTGAGCTTGCGGCCATATCGCGTTGAAACACCGGTTCTCGTGAGATCAGCGAATTAGAGCCACGGGAGTGACTGCTTCGGAATACCGAGTGCTGGACATTGCGGCTGAAGTAATGGATGACGGCTCAGAATTGAAAGTCGGAGTGCCGAGTTCTAATTCCAGTGGGGATCTTTATATTCATTATATTCACTTCTTCTTCCAACAGCGATGGATTAATTAGTAGGACTTGTAGCAGAAAATAATTATTATCTCCTGAAACGTCTTACAATATTAAAATATTTTCTGGCTTTAAATAACCGACAAAAGGTAGATAATCCATGAGAAACAAATCAATAAGAAACCTTTGTTCTTTCTTTCTTTCTTTCTTTCTTTCTTTCTTTCTATCTATCTATCTATCTATCTATCTATCTATCTATCTATCTATCTCAGCTGTAACATTTTCTATCTATCTATCTATCTATCTATCTATCTATCTCAGCTGTAACATTATCTATCTATCTATCTATCTATCTATCTATCTATCTATCTCAGCCGTAAAATTTTCTTTCTTTCTATCTCTCTATCTATATCAGCCGTAACACTTTCTGTCTATCTATCTATCTATCTATCTATCTATCTATCTATCTCAGCCGTAACATTTTTCTTTCTTTCTTTCTTTCTTTCTTTCTTTCTTTCTTTCTCAGCCGTAACATTTTTTCTATCTATCTATCTATCTATCTATCTATCTATCTATCTATCTATCTATCTCAGATGTAACATTTTTTATCTATCTATCTATCTATCTATCTATCTATCTATCTATCTATCTATCGCAGCTGTAACATTTTTTATCTATCTAGCTATCTAGCTAGCTCAGCTGTAACATTTTCTTTCTTTCTATCTATCTATCTATCTATCTATCTATCTATCTATCTATCTTGAAGTAAATCCCATTTCCTAACTAAAAAAAAACACAATTGGGGGACGCTCCCTGAATCTAAAAATGCACTGGAATATTTTTCATCAATCTATTTTTATCTATTTTTTAGGCATTGTGGGTCTATTATGAAAACGCGCTTCCCATTGGGAAACGCACACACAAACGCACACACACGTACGCGCGCAAGTTCATTTTATTTCATTTTCTCTATACCGTCTATACACATTTTACATACACGAACAATTCACTAGTCTTCAAATGTTTTTATGCATGTTTAATGATTTGTTACACACATGCAATACCAATGTCTTTGTCGCTTGTGACAACGTAACCTTTTGCCTTGTTAATAATATTTTATCGTTTGTTTGTATATACAGTGATACCTTGAGATACGTGTAGCTTAACATACAAGTTTTTTGAGATGCAAGTGCTGGCTCGGGCCATTTTTTGACTGACATGCAAGTTAATTTCTGAGATAAGAGTCTTGCTTCGGGAAGCTGCCGCTAGTTGACGCATGGGTAAAGCATCAGTACAACGAGCTTCTCGTTCGTTCTCGCGTTTTACCCGTACAGTAAAGACATATCTCGTTCGTTGTCCGCGTTTGTGTATCATTTTTACAGATTCTAAATACATTACAGTGATTTTTTTTGTGTACCATCATTAGTGCAAAGAAAGTGGGTGTAAAGAAGAAGAAGAAGAAGAAGAAAAAGAAGAAGAAGAAGAAGGAGAAGAAGAAGAGAATAATGTTAACATAATTAAAGCCAGAAATACAGTGTAACCCGGATATAAGAGACCCGGATATAAGAGAAACCCGGATATAAGAGAGATTTTCTCTGGTCCCAAATTAGAGCCTGTGTTAATGTATATAAATTAGACCAAACCCTGATATAAGAGAAACCCGGATATAAGAGACTTCTTCTCCGGTCCCGACAACTCTCTTATATCCGGGTTACACTGTAATAATAATAATAATAATAATAAAAAACATGAAAGTGGTGTTCCTGTTCTTGTAACGGCATTCACCCGGGGCGGGTTGAGGAGTTTCATGGGGATTTGGAATTCACAAGCGGTCCCCAAACCCGCATGTATAGCACATGAGATTTGATTATAGTGGTGAAGGTTTCGTGCATGGAAACGGTGTACGAGTGATTGAACTGGTAAGGCCGTACGGAGGCGGTACATCTACAATTTGCACCGCCCTTAAACAAAAGAACGCTATAAAAAGTGCAGCGACGGCGAAAGAAGCTACAATTCTGTCCCAATTAAGGACAAATATCCATGTAGAAATGGAGAAGATTCTCCTACTGTGGGTGAAGGAGAAACAGCACGAAGGAGATACATTACAAGAGTTGTGAAAAGGCGCGTGTTATTTATGGCGAATCGAAGGAGAAAGTTCCGTCAACATGAAAAGAGGCAGCAGAAAATACCTTTATGGAAATTCATGGCTGGTTCGAAAATTTCAAGAAGAGAACTGGCATCCACTCGGTGGTCCGGCATGGTGAATATGCGAGCACAATGGTTAAAAGAATGAGGAGTTCGTCACACATCTTGCTGCACTTGTTGCAAACGAAAAGTACATCCCCCAACAGGTATTTGGAAGAAAATGCCATGGAGAACTGTCTTCACCGCAGAGGCAAAGGCGCTTCCAGGCCATAAACTCATGAAGAACCTTCTGACCTTTGCATTGTGTGCGGTGACTATAAATTAAAGCCATTGCTAGCGTACCATTCTGATAATCTACGAGCCTTTAAGACTCAGAAGATTCTTAAAGAAAAACTGCAGGTTAGGTGACGCTCCAATCCTAGACCAT
>CAHIKZ030004663.1:242500-270000 GCA_903632075.3 Acanthosepion pharaonis
ATCTTCCCAAAACAAAACTATTAAATAATACTCGGTCAATTTGCGCTGTGTACTTACACTAAATTCATATCCACATATCACAAAATCATTTTAATACACACTTATAATAAAATCAATTGTAGTTCATCCCTATAGTAAAATCATGTTCTAGTACTCAATTTGGTATTTATGCTCATAACACAAACATTTACTCTTGCCTCGATTGTAAATCTGACCAATAACCATAATTTTAATAATTTTAATTTTGATTATTTAATAATCAATTCGTTAATTTTAACATTTCCAAAACGAAACTTGTCCCTCTCAATCATCTGAAAGACCTTTTACTGCCACCCATCAGCATGGATGATACTAAACACAATGTGACTCATTACGGCTTCCTCGTCATCCATTCTCAGTTGACATAAAGTTTGTCTTGAATCCATTGCTAGCTCAGCTGCTAAGAAATTTAGTTCACTGTGGTGTGCTAGACATTTTCTCTCTTCTAAATTGATGTTATTTATTTATAAGTCTACCATTCGTTCATGCTTTGAATATTGCTGCCACATCTGGCAAGGTGCTCTTGACGTATATTTACTGGTTCTTAATCAAATCCAAAGAAGAATCAGCAACATAATCGATCTTGACCTGGCATTTCGGCTTCAGTCACTTTCCCACCGCCGTAATGTAGCTTCCCTTTACTTTTCTATATATATATATTTTTTTTTATGGTAACTCTTCGGACGAACTCTTCGCTATGGTAAACTGACTTCTAGATTGGCGGCAAGTTCTCATCAATTCACAATTGAATTGGCTAGATATTACCGTAATATATATGCTAACAGTTGCTTTTCTCGCACTTCTCGCTTGTGAGACTCTTTTCTGGCTCCATGCTCTCCGGCCAACTTTCATATTCAAAAATTTAAATACAATGTCAATCAATGTTAAATTACCCCAGTAAATTAACATCGCCCGAGGAGACACATTTATGGTGTTGAAACGTAATTGGCATTATGTAGCGATTTAATTTTTTTTTTTAATATCCTAAAATAAATAATATTTAGATCTACTATGTATTGAGCCCTCTTTTAAATTAAATTTTACGTACAGTGGAATTATACAGCACTTGTTCTAACTTTATTTTACATATATATATATATATATATATATATATATATATATATATATATATATATATATATATATATATCTGTATATATATATATATATATATATATATATATAGAGAGAGAGAGAGAGAGAGAGAGAGAGGAGAGAAAGCGAGAGAGGGAGAGGGTGAGGGGGAGAGAGAATTCCATCTGTTAAGTTCTATCTATTTTTCACCTGCACTGATTTTTAGCATCCGTTGACAAATGAGTGAAAAAAAGGAAAATTGCCATGAATAATGGATGAGAATTTTTCTTCTCTTCGAAATGTGGCTCTTTGCAAGGATATTGAGAATACCATTCACTTAACACGTGAGCAACGACAAAGTTTTAGAGAAAATGGAAAAAAAAAACGGACACTTATACGTAGCAGGAACAGACGTTGATTGAAGAGAGAATTGAAATTTCTCAGGCGCATAGTAAGGAAAGTGAGCTTGGAAAATTTAACACCCACGGGACATGTTAAAGGTAAGCGGTACAGAGGAAAGCAACGCATAACCTGGCTACCTCAGTTTGGGTAAATATTTAGCAGAATAGGTATTGGGAAATGGAACAAACAGAAAAAGCTTACTAAGAGCTACAAACGACAGAAAGTCGTGAAGAGACATGATCGCCTGCATCCTGAAGGGACAGGGCAAAAGAAGAAGAAGAACAAGAACAAGAAGAAGAAGAAGAACAAGAACAAGAAGAAGGAGAAGAAGAACAAGAAGTTTGTAACATGGCCCTTATTCTTTGAAGACTCTTACGATTTCTCCATATTCTTTTCAACAGCTTCTTTTTTTCTTTCTTAATTCTACTTCAGGACAGAGATGGGGGTCATTATCAAAAAAGGGAAATGGCGATCGAGCTTGAGCAATTTTTGTCATTAAATCTCAAGCTTATGTCAGTTCTGTAGTACACTGAAAAAAATCAGTATAAACAGAATATATATATATATATATATATATATATATATATATACATAGATATATATACCATACATATATACTATATATATGAAGAAAATATCTGGAAAAACAAAACAAAAATCCTTAAAATGCGATTATGTTGTTTTAATATGAATGAAATGTCGACGTCTGACGTTTCGGTTTAATAACCTTCTTCAGGACAATATTCATTAAAAATACAATTAACATAATCAGTATAACACGACGAAAACAATGGACATAAAAACAAGTCTTATCCAAAACAGATAAATGAAAATTTTAAATGATCAGCTTTCCGTTTGAGCGTGGTCACGTTGTCGTCAAATGGGCGACGCTTTCAAAACGTATACTTAAAATTTTTTATAAATTTGATTCCGATGGAAAGATTTTTCATATATACAGTTCGTTAGAAAATCTTTTCTGTTCTTGTAGGAATACGCGGAGACTAGTAGATTCCTGTATCTTCGGATAAGCATGCAGTCCTCCATGTAATAAAATGAATTTAGGTTTGTATTTCCAGTGGACAGTATGATAAGCAAATATAAATGGATATAAATCCGACAGAATGAAGAAAATATCTGGAAAAACAAAACAAAAATACTTAAAATGCGATTATGTTGTTTTAATATGAATGTAATGTCGACGTTTGACGTTTCGGTTTAATAACCTTCTCCAGGACAATATTCATTAAAAATACAATTAACATAATCAGTATAACACGACGAAAACAATGGACATAAAAACAAGTCTTATCCAAAACTGTCCACTGAAAATACTGTCGGAATCAAATTTATAAAAATTTTTAAGTATACGTTTTGAAAGCGTCGCCCATTTGACGACAACGTGACCACGCTCAAACGGAAAGCTGATCATTGAAAATTTCAATTTATCTTAATATAATTTATCTAAATGTTATGTACTTTTAATCTTTTTAATATATCCTATTTTTAAGTATCTTTTATTACTTTTTAAGTTGGAAGCTTTAACTTTATATTTATATATATATATATTTATAAAACTCCCTTTTAACCCTCTTTTAGTTTCAAATAAGGACCTCATTCTTCATATAACTCCAAGTTAATGTCATAAGGTTAATATCCATGTTTAATTTTATTAAACCTCTTCTCTTTAAGACTAATACGTTCCACCTTACCCTAATCAACGTCTCGGGCATTTCGTCAGACTGAAACATCGAAATGGATAATCTCTGTATCAATATTTTGACAATTGTCAAACTTAAATCTATAATTCCGACACGAATACAGTCTATACAGCGGGGTTGAATAAGACTGACGTAGTCTTTTCGTTTGAAATAGATCTAACCCCACATATGAGGTAATTTTGGATTTTGTTGTGTAATTTATATGCTCTGTTATAACTGAGCTCTTTTTGTGGACCAATTTTGATATTTTATATTACTAGGATCCACATGGATTATATACCAACGGATTCATTACTATATATATATATCGTCGGAAAACCAATCTTTTCTTTTGCATCTGGAGAGTTGTCGCGATTTAATATAAATTGTCTCAGGTATTTGACGTCGACAATGAAATAACATTAAAACAGCATATTTGCATATTCGGATTTTTGTTATCCCATATACTTTTCTTCATACTGTCGGATCTATATCCATATATTTGCTTACATATATATATATATATATATATATATATATATGGGTTTTTTCGTATACATCTGTTTATTCATTATACAAGTACATCTGAAATCTTACTGATACAGATCTTGATCGTTGCTGTTGAACTTCATATAAAATAAAGATTTTTTTGAAGAATCGAAAATGTAACGATTAACGCCATTTCCGAGTGCGATTATTTTTCTAAATTATTTATTTCACAACTGTTTGATTTCTTTTTTTCTTTTATAATCTCTTTTCAGCATCATAATATCTATTGAATGTGACGACAAATCTACACATGATGAGTATAATCTATGGTGCGTATTTTAAAAGTAGTAGTAGTTTTGTAAGATAACAATTGTTTGACCTTTGAACGTGTTGGCAAGTGAGGTCATGCCCGCCTAAGGAAATTATTTTTTGGTAATATTTAAAAAAATAAATAAACAATTACTTTAATTTTTACATGTACTTTTATTTATTTATTTTTTTTTTTAATTTTATTTTATTTTATTTTTTTAAACAAATGTCTGGAGCAGATATTGGCTTTTTAAGAGATTTTAAAGTGCATTTCTTTTCTTAAAGGTCTTATGAGGCGTCCAATATTTAATTAATGCAATGGAAGTTATATAATAAAAGGTACGAGATGAAATCACACCTACAATAGTCGACAATATAAAAAGGCAAACATGAACGAGAAAAAATAAAAGGATTTTTAAATGAGTTTACCGATTATCACTCCTCACTCGTCAGAACTCGACTTAGAAAAGTAAAATGTCCTACACACCGAGTAAAAAAAGAATTGGAAATCTACAGATCGGGGAAAATACACACGTATAAATAATAGTGATTTTCCAAGCGTAGCTCAGATGTGGCACAATGCCGAAAGTATGGGTCACCCAGTGAGGATCGAACTCACTATTCAGTCGTAACAATTACACCACCTCGAGGTGCGCACGGGTATAAATAATATAGTGATAGATGTGTATCGTTAGAAAGTCCGGAAAACCAATCTTTTCTTTTGCATCTGGAGAGTTGTCGTGATTTAATATAAATTGTCTTAGGTATTTTTTAACATAAAAGTTGGAACGTGATACGCTCAAAACTGAGAAAGTATCCTTACAGAACTAAGATGGCCATACCCAGTTTTTAATAAGATGTTCTGAGTTTACCGAACTGGATGTAATGGAACACTTACTCGATCTTCTCTAATAAACATTGGTACATGTTGGGTACATTTCTTTTTTCGTCGTTGCGTGGTCCTAAGTAGTCAGTTTCAAACTGACATATGGGTTAATTATGGAACTTTTTCAAAAGATACATAGGCATTTTTTTTTTTTACATTTATTTTTACATTAGTCGCGAAGATAACATGATGCGGGAATTTGCCGAAAAATATAGTTTTTGACATTGGTAGAGATCTGTTTTGAAAATATCATACCAGTCCGAACAATCTAGTGAAACTGTTTCCTGCACTGAGGTTACAATAAATCCTTTGTGATTACAAAAACTGATAATGGTTCAAAGGTGATTTAGTTCTTTCTTGGTTTTCATCACGAACATTACTTTAGTACGATCAAGATAATATTGAATAATGAGAAGGAATTCGTCAACTTAAATCGAGTCTTTTCTTAAATCTAAAATTATCGAGCTGAATTTCTCAAAATGTATTTCTTAACCCTTTCAATGCAAGCAAGACAATAAAGCCACTAAGATGCAGTGGATTACTGAGTGTTAAAGAATATGAGCGATCAAAAACACTATTGAAGAGAAAGAACTCTAAAAGAACATGAATTAAGAAGACAGAAGATAATGATTGGCCTAGGAAGTTCCACAGGCAAGAAGTGTAAGAAAATAAACGTTTGGCATAGAACTTACATCTAGCCATTTCCGTTTTAAAATGATGTGATCTTTCAGCTAATCTCGTACTACGCTTAAAGTCATAAAGTCTAGGTACTATAGAGGAAACTTCTTCAGGCAAGACAATAACTTCTTCAAGCAAGACAATAAAGCCACTAAGACGCAATGGATTACTGAGTGTTAAAGAATATAAGCGATTTTGGTACTATAGAGGAAACTTCTTCAGGACAATAATCATGAAAATATAGAGAGAAAAGTCACAGGGAAGCTACATTATCCTGTCACTGTGTCTAACTAACACCTTTATGCACTGTGCTATGTGTCCTCAAGCATTCCAAGCCACTTGAAGAAGTCCGGAGCATACAACGGCCGAAACTTTGTAATAAATATGGCGACAAAGATGACGACAATAGTCTGAATAATGTAAATAATGTACATAATACCTCATCTCAGTAATATAGACAGATACTAAATGATATGGCTTGCCCAGCTGAGTGTAATATCCAAGGAATTTGAAAAAAATAATCGAAGTATAAAGACCTGGAAATCAAAAACAAGAATAGTACCAGTGATAACAGGAGCACATGGAATGATGAAAATGGAAAACAACAATATATTGAAAAAAAATCCCTGGAAATCCCAGCTTAAGTAAAATACAAAAAAAAATGTCTTGATAAGTACTGCCGTCACACTAAGAAGAACTTTGTCCATGTAACGCTAGTGATGTTAAGGGAGTTAGAAAAACAAATCATGAAATGTAGCCATGACGACACACCCCTTTCTACTTTAGGTTTTCCCGCAGATTTGACCATGGTGCTAAATTATGACGTTTGGAAACGGACTGAGGCCGAGAGCCCAAGTCAGAAACAATAACATTTTACATTCTTTGGATTTTATCAAGAATCTTTAAATATACAGCACGAGTATCAGACAAGATGTGGCAGCAATATTCAAAGCAAGGACGAATGGTTGACTCATAAATATGAACGATTACTCAAATTATTAAAAGAAGAATATTCCCGATGGATATTTAAACAAAGTTTGATAAAAAAAAGTATGGTTAATTTTCAGTGTAACACCCATACTCAGTTCGCATTAAAAAATTTCCCAGAATACTTACATTAATGTGTAATTGTACATCCTCCATTCGAAACTGGCTTGATAAATTTGATAAAATCTACCGTTTTGGAATTATCGACAGTTAAAGTTCGGATTCATTCGCGACGCGGGCAGCTATTACATGCGTTGTTTGCATACATTCGCTGCAGAATAGCTATCAGTGTAGATATCATTGTGCAAACTGAGCGTTTCTACGTAAATAGTTCTTGTGCGCAGTAATTGAGACAAATTTAGACAAGAAAGATTAATTCCGCACTTACCTTTCGTAGTCTTCCGCGTTTAGCTTTCCACAGCGTATGTATTCAAACAATGCCATTAATGGCTGCCGCCAATGACGCAAATAAATCCGAACTTTCACTGTCGATAGCTTCAAAACGGTAGATTTCATCAAATTTATCAAGCCAGATTCGAATGGAGCATGTACAATTACACATTAATGTAAGTATTCTGGGAATATTTAATGCGAACTGAGCGTGGGTGTTACACTTCAAATTAACTAAATGTATCTGGACTCGTGCTATGAATATAAAACTACAACACGTATCAATTCGGCACTTAATCTCCTTCGAAGTAGTAACCCTTCCGAAGCCACACACTATTTCCAGAGCCGTTTCCATTGATGAACGCTTTCTGGAAATTCCTTTTAGGGATAGGGAGAAACTGTTTCGTTGCATACTCTTGGGCTCCTCGACGTCTTGAATTATTTTCCTTTCAAGTGGGATTTGATTTTTGAAAAGCGGAAAAAGTCGTGAGATGCGAGATCTGGGGACTTTTGTCGGACGTGGAGAATGTTGTTCTTCGCTACAAACTGCTTCACCAGCCAAGGTCAATAATGTGGTCTGGTGAGACGATCACACCCTATACAATTGCTTTTCAATCATTGCTATAAACAGCGTAAGTGTGCGAGATAACTTAATGTGCATGCGTGACAGGGTTCAAGGTCAGTATATATCGAGCGACTTCACTCTGACTAGTTTAGCTCCGTTTAGATAATAGCTTTATCAATGCACGGTAATCTCAGAGATAGAGGATATTTTTCGTGACCAAAAACTATTCATTGAACAAACTAGCTGTCTTAGAATTATTGCACGATTACAGTCATAAAGAATTTATTAAAAACATATTTTATGTTTTTAATAATTTCTTTATTCCTGTTATAACTTATTGCTAGAACCAGTCAGTAAACCATGATAGCTTGAGACTTTATAGGATTCATTTTACGAAGTCTGGGATAAAATGAATTCTTGTAAACTCATTTCCAATGCAATCTGAGAGTAAAATAATTTCCAGTGCATACTTAAAATAAAATCATTTGCAATTCATTCATACACTAAATTCATATCCAACGCATTCCTAAAGCAAAATCATTTTCAGTAGAGACTTAGAATAAAATCATTTACAAATTATTCTTATAGTAAAATCATTTTCAGTGAATTTTCAGCGAATTCGTCTATTAAATCATTTTCAATGCATTCCTAACGCCATGTATTGAAAAAATGCAATATGTTTGTTCGAATATATATATATATACCTAATATATATATATATATATATATATATATATATATATATAAGTAAACATTGAAAACTTGAAAAACAGAGGCGACAGTCTGTTTCATGCTAGATGCAATCGTCAGGCCACGATTGCATATATAGCATGACGAATGCATCTAGCATGAAACAGACTATCGCCTCTAAGTGTTGACTTCAATGTTCACTTTTATATTTACACACGCTCTATCTCTGATATTGAACACTTTTTCCCATAAATACAGCACACCTTAAGACTATATTCCTTCATATATATATATATATGTGTGTGTGTGTGTGTGTGTTCGTGTGTTTGTGTGCGCGCGTGTGTGTGTGCGTGTGTCCATATCTATCTCACAAGATAACTAAGCTAATTTATATTGTTCAGACCTATTTTTTCATCTGCACCTAATTCTCGCATTCGTTTACAAATAACAGAAACAAAAGAGAAACCTATGATAATAATAATAATAATAATTGCTGTGGATTCCGGGATGAAATCTGGTCTCAAATGAATGACAAATGCAGGAATGAAATATAGCAAATAAATGTATTGATGTAATAATACAATTGGTAATACGGTTAGTAGCAATAATAATAATATATATACAGTCTTGGAAATTCAGTATCGAAGTATGACTTCCTTCTGAGTCTACGTGCTCGCAACTGTGACTCCTACAAAGAGGTAACCTCACTGAATCACTCTCTCACTATCTCACTATATCACTGTATCACTTCCGGGTATTCACCGGCAGCAGTACAAGTACACACTGAGCCAGTCCACTTGTATAAAAAGTGATGGACCCCTTAACAACAATAATAATAATAATAATAATAATAATAATAATAATAATAATAATAATAATATATCTGTTCTGTGACAAATATCAGGAAACCATAGACCATCTTATCTCAAGTAGTTATGTACTTGTGCCAAATGAATATAAAAATGGTCACGATAGATTAGGGTAATATTTGCACTAGACAATATGCAAACAATTTCGAAAAGATGCTAACATTTATATGAACATCACCCAACGGCTCTTACAGAAATAAAAAAAAACATCACAATTCTATGGGATTACACCATCTCTACAGACAGTTTGTTTTGTTTTGTTTTATTTTACGGCATATCAACCACAATGAGTTATTTAATGCCGACAAAATTTTTTTTTTTTTTTTTCAAAAATGTATAGCTGGTAATTTTTTCAGAAATTTATAAATGGTAATATTTTTTTCAAAAATGTATAGTTTGGTTTGTTTTGATTTGTTGCATATTGACCTCAATGGGTTATTTAATGCTGACAAGATTTTTATTTCTGGTAATTTTTTTTTTTTTTTAAATATTTATTGCTGATACTAATTATTTTTTAAAAATATTTCTGGTATTAAAATCTATTTTTACACTTTCATGGTGCTTCGAGTCAGGTTTTGGAGTCAACCATTTGCCCATGTCTGGGACATTAACAGGTTCTGCCACCCCGGGTCAGGTTGGATCATGGAACACCAGCAATTAAGTGGTGGTTCCACGATTCTCAAAACCTCCTGATCAGAGGCCTTGCTGCCGGATGTAGTTTATCATCTTACTTAGGACGCGGATGCAGTTTATTGACATAACCAGGACGACGTTACAGACAGGAAGATTGAAGCAAATTGTCAAAAACCGAAAAGAAAAAACTTGCTTATTAATTGATATGGCTTGCCCAGCGGAGTGCAATATCTATCCAAAGAATTTTAAAAAGATAATCGAAGTATAAAGACCTGGAATTTGAAATAGACAAAAATATGAAAGTCAAAAACAAGAATAGTACCAGTGATAACAGGAGCACATGGAATGATAAAAATGGAAAACAACAACACATTGACAAAAATCCCTGGAAATCCCAACTTAAGTAAAATACAAAAAACTTTGTCCATGTAACGCTAGTGATGTTAGAGGAGTTAGAAAAACAAATCATGAAATGTAGCCATAACGACACACCCCTTTCTACTTTAGGTCTTCCCACAGACTTTGTAGAAAGTGTGACCATAGCAGAGATCGAAATATGATAATAAATAAATAAGTAAATAATGTCTTCGAGACAGTGACTGTTGCAAAATATTTTCCTAATAAATTCTAATTCCTGTTTTAACTAACGTAACAAGAAAACGTGGTTTTTCGGTTAACAGATGTAAGAAACTTAGAATTTTTGCTATCATATTTACACATCCAAAAACAATGAACGCCATCACTTTACTTTTCACAAACGAAACGAAAAATCGGATGGAAACTGTTTAAAACTCCCTTAAACACCTCCGATTCCACCAAGAAAAAAACAAGGTGTCATCCATATAAGCTTGTCAGCCTGTTCTAACCAATGACCTTTGCTCGTAGAACATGAATATGTTAGACATCGTAGGGTCTAATAAGGTACCCACTGAAATGCCATCCGTCAATACATCACATTATGGAGATTGAATTCGGCAGACATTTGTAGCAAACTTAATAAGCTCAATAAAAAACAGTTTCGGGAATACGAGAGGGTGAAAGATTACCGTGATACACATCATCAGGACAGATGTCGATTGTTTCCTGGTGCGGACCACAACTAGTGACGTCGAATGAACGTTATCGTTAGAATTACGTGGGCAATTTTATTTAGAACTGGTAAATATAAACGATTCTTTAACGCGGTATTCCCAATACATATTTAACACTGGCTGTAATAATTCAATTAAACATTTAGTCATGGACAAAATGGGACGTCTTTGGATATTGTCTCATATAAGCACGTAACACTGCTGTTCGTATAGTTCATTAAATATCTAACAAGGGAGTACTTCAATATCTGTCTATATTTCTGAGATGAGATATTATGTATACTATTTACACCATTCGGACTATTTTCCTCATCTTTGTCGCCATATTTATTACATTTCGGCTGTTGTACGCTCCGGCCTTCTTCAGGTGGTTAGAATGTCGAACTGAACCCTTAATTTCGCTCACTGGGGTAGAGTGTTCTAGTTGCACGTGTCATGTTTCATGGATGTCACTTATCAGTTATCTCCTGTTAATTCCCCCTCTTCAAGTTCTCCACTGCCTTAACCAGATATTGAACTCCCACTCTTTGGATCCTGTCACTGGATCTAACTACCTTGGGAATTAGTTTTAATATTTGATATTACTAGGATCCACCTGGATTATATACCAAGGGATCTATATATATATATATATATATATATATATATATATATATATATATATATATATATATATATATATGTGTGTGTGTGTGTGTGTGTGTGTGTGTGTGTGTGTGTGTGTGTATATATATGTGTGTGTGTGTGTGTGTGTGTGTGTGCGTGCGTGCGTACACTCAGCAGATTTCAGTCTGCTTGTCTAAATCATCCTCAAGAAGCGAGAGAAAGATCTAAAGGTCAGCCAATCTAACAGTGATCTCATCCCACAATACTCACTTTTGCCCCATTAGCGACATCCTTTGTAAATCACTAGCGCGTCTTAAATGCCACTTAAAAATTATCGCACAAAAAATTTCATAACTGAATGAATTAAGCTGTTAGATCTTCATACATCGAAACCGACGGGGAGTCCATTATATATATATATATATATATATATATATATATATATATAGAGAGAGAGAAAGAGAAAGAGAGAGAAAGAGAGAGAGAAGGGGAGAGAGAGACTGAATGTTGACTTCAATGTTCACTTTTATATTTACATATTTCTCATCTCTCTCTCTGATATTGAGCATTTTGTCCCATAAATATAGCACACCTTAAAAGTATATTTCTTCTTATATATATGCAAGTGTTTGTGTGTGTGCCCTACTGCATGTTAGTTTGTATCTTATCATTTATGTTACATCTCGTAATAAATTGGTATAATATATTTTGGCGGGAATTCTATTCTTAGCGTTCATGTATTCATGTTCTGTTCATATCTATCTATCTGAAGTTTCAAATATTTGTGATTTTTGGAACCAACAGACTGACAAAGAAAGGGGCATGAAGAGAAACATCTAACGTAATATGGCAGTGCTTGTCTCTAAACTGCATGTGGAATCAGTTCTTCTCAAAACTCCCTGGTTTTTGACGAATTTCAATTAAAGCAAGCCGACGGATATTATAACTAGTAGATTTAGATTCCGAGAAAGAAAAAAGAAAAGAATCATTGTATCATTGAAGTGAAGCGATCGAACAGTCTAGCTTCGCGCAGTTACACGTCCTCCTGGTTTCGGCACATCGTAATAAATAATTCGATTTCAATATATATTTCCCAACACGTTCCGTTTAGATTGAGATGATATGTGCTGGATCTGGTCATGATTTTTTTTTTCCATTACCTGTAGGGCGAATAATGAGGGAATAGGGCTTAGAAATCTTTATACCTACAGGATATATTGAAAACAGGAAGAACGAAGAAAAGCAGCGCTTAGCTTTCCTAACGAGTTTGTGTAACTGGTTGGCAAAACAGGGATTAGGAGAAAGAGCAACAACAACAAAAAAAAATGTACTAAAAACTACAAAGGATAGAAACTGTGACTGGTCATGGCCGATCAGGTCTTGAAGGAACACGGCAAATTGAAGAAGAAGAAGAAGAAGAAGAAGAAGGTGCTTATGTAAATAATTGGCAGAACAGGGATTAGGATAGATAGCAAAAAGACAAACATTACTAAGGGCTACAAAGGAAAGGAAATTTTGGAGAGCCATGATCATAAACTGTCCTGAAGGGTCATGACACACAGAGGAAGGGGAAAAAGGAGAAAGATTTTTGTAAATAATTGGCAGAACAGGGATTAGGATAGATATTAAAAAGACAAACTTTACTAAGGGCTACAAAGGAAAGGAAATTGTGGAGAGCCATGATCGTAACTTGTCCTGAAGGGTCATGACACACAGAGGAAGGGGAAAAAGGAGAAATTTTCTGTAAATAATTGACAGAACAGGGATTAGGATAGATAGCAAAAAGACAAACTTTACTAAGGGCTACAAAGGAAAGGAAATTGTGGAGAGCCATGATCATAACTGTCCTGAAGGGTCATGACACACAGAGGAAGGAGAAAAAGGAGAAAGAGCTTCTGTAAATAATTGGCAGAACAGGGATTAGGATAGATAGCAAAAAGACAAACTTTACTAAATGATACAAAGGAAAGGAAATTGTGGAGAGCCATGATCGTAACTGTCCTGAAGGGTCATGACACACAGAGGAAGGGGAAAAAGGAGAAAGAGCTTCTGTAAATAATTGGCAGAACAGGGATTAGGATAGATAGCAAAAAGACAAACTTTACTAAGGGATACAAAGGAAAGGAAATTGTGGAGAGCCATGTTCATAACTGTCCTGAACGGACACAACACAAAGAAGAGGAAGAAGAAAGACTAACTTTGTGTTTAATGCCGAGTTAGAACCAAAAATCCGGCGTTATCATATTGCGAAATCTCGAGACTTAATTCTACTTAATTATTTCTTTTTAAACAAGTGTGTGTGTGTGTGTGTGTGTGTGTGTCTGTCTGTGTGTGTGTCTGTGTGTGTGCGTTGCGATGCGATGCGTGGGGGGGGGACTATACAGCGACCAGTGACCACACCGATGGGAGTGACTTTCATCGAGACACTATCTCAAGATAGTTTGTCAGCCATATCTGAAGAGCTTCTATCTGTCCAAAGGGGATACTGGTAGCGTAACGGTAATCGGCGCTGAAAGAGTAATCGGGAGCCGATTTCGAAATCCGCACTAGTCTGTTGCGTTCACCATCGCACAAATGCCTTTATGAAAGTTATGGATCCATCTCTCTTTCCTCCAGCTATGGGTTAAATAGCAGAGTAGACTGAGCTCTCTACCCTTAGAGGGCAATCGGAATACTCAACCCGGCCCAGGTATTGAATTCATAATTATTATATCATCGAACTGACAAACCAAGGCTTTAATCTGTCAGGCCCAAATCCCGTCGGCACTGTGTATCTTGACTCAGAGGAAACGGGTTACGGGACTAACTGAGCAGTACAAAATTGGAATTAGACGAGATATGCCTAGAAATGGTAAAAAGCATTAAAACAATCTACAAAGGATTCACTTCGAAATTCCTTAATATTTAACGGATTCTACAAGTAATGGATGATGGCTGAAGTGCAGAACGGCTGTAATATTGCGATAACACAAGCAAAGATGTGGAAAATTGTCCGCGGAGAGATAATGTAAATTAATTAGTCATGAATCACCTTTTAAACAATTTTTACGACTAAATAATGTAAATAATGATGAATCCACATCCCAGAAATACAAACAGAAGGCGAGCAGGTGGTAGTAACAACAAAGATTAGGAGAACTGTCTTTAATATAAATAATTTAAATAATGATAAATCCTCATCTTAGAAATCCAGACAGAAGGCGATCGGGTCATAATACCAATAAAGATGAAGACTGTGGCACCATGCATAGTTGGCAAGCTGAAAAGAAATATTCATAAATATATGATTTGTTTTTTACTGTTTGTCAACCAAACGGTAGTGTCAGAGCTATGCCGCCCGGAACTTCGTTCCTGGTAGGGCCACCCAAGGCTGACAGGTCTGACACACACGCCGGCTAACAAGGGCTCTGGTGAAAATCCAAGGAGCGTCTGCATCGGTAACCGGTGGCTTCTGGTCGTTCCTGTCTCTGCGTCTGTGGGAATCCCGCGGCAAGCAAGAACGTTATTCGAGTAGGCCTGGGTAGCCTACTTCTGTAATTTATCCCAAGAATCTTCTTCTCATAACAGGAAGAAGCCGGCTCAATCCGCCCAGGGTGAATGCCGCATCAGTACTAGTAGTAGTAGTAATAACAGAGAGAAGGCGATCGGGTGGTAATAAAGATGAAGATAATTGTCTTTAATCTAAATAATTATAAATCCTCATCTTAGAATATCAGACAGAAGGCGATCGGGTCATAATAACAACAAAAATGAAGCCAATTGTCTTTAATATAAATAATTTAAATAAGATAAATCCTCATCTTAGAAATTCAGACGGAAGGCGATCGGGTGATAACAACGAAAAAGATGAGAACAATTGTCCTCAATGTAAATAATGTAAATAATGCTAACTCTTCATACCAGAATATCTGAGGAAAATTATAAACAAGTTGTTAAATTTTGTGTTAGCCTTTACCATGTCTAACAAGTTTTTCTTAAGGCTTGTAAAAGGTGACTGCAACAAACAAAGGAGTAAACATGAAAAAGATTTATAATATTTCCCCTAACAAAAGAAGACTCAAGGAATTTTGGCATCAGTCTATTATAATTCTTGTATTATACGCTACACTCTGATAAAACCTTGGGTGATATCGTCTCAGAAAACAAGAAGAAAATCATAGAAACTTATAGCAGATACGATTTATATAAGATTCGACTTGAGTTATTTCCCTTTGTTATAAAACTTCTTTCATTTGTATTAATTCTCAGGGTTCCCGTCAGAGGCAATCTGTTTTATCTCAAATGGTTGAATAAGAAATTTATCTTATTTACTGCCCGCTGAAGGCCATCTTTTGCGACAGAAATGTGATATTTCGAAAGCTGCAAATGATAGACAAATTGGCACAAAATGACCCAATACAAAATTACTATCTTAATATTCATCTTCATCTATTGTCGGCACCATGAGGCTTCGTATAAATGAAACAGCTTTCTTCTGATTTCACTAAAACACCTACACGTACAGTTGGCTGTCCACTCGATTGCGAGCATGACCAGGTTCTTCAATTTAGCGTTGCTTGACTCATTCATGTCACGAAATACTTGTAACTCAGAGAGATTTTAGTGATGGACAATTATATAGGCGCCTCCAAAGATGCCCTAAGAAATAAGCATACATGATGCAAAGAAGCCCAAAATTTAATAAAAACAAAGTTTTATCGTCGATATTTTTGTGTCATTATTACGAGGAAAAGACGAAGAATTTTTATGCAAAATTTATTTTTTTAGAGCGTTCAAACCTTTTGTTAAAAGTCTTTTTCTCTGGCATCAAAGGTGAACCATAAATTATCAGGTCATCCCATAGGTTCTGTTCGAATTTTAACTTTTTGTTAAAATGAACGAAATTTAAAGAGTATTTTATAATGTCTAATGGGGCTGAACATTATTTTTTATGTTTAGATGCATTTAAACTGATCAAATTTTGTTTGATTAAAACCCTGCTAACATGGAAGTATCCAAGAATCATTTGAGGCGCATAATGCTTTATGAGTTCAAGAAAGGAAACACAGCAGCCGAAGCGGCTAGAAACATTCACTCAGTTTATGGAGAGGAATGTGTGAATGAAAGAACTTGCAGAAGATGGTTTGCAAAATTCAGAAGTGGAGATTTCACCCTTGAAGATGAAGATCGAACCGGACATCCAGTTGAGTTTGATGAAAAACTTCTTGAGGTAGCCCTGAAGAAAATCCTGCTTTATCAGTTGAGGTATTGGCAGTAGTTCTCAGTTCAAACCATACAACTGTTCATCGTCATCTTCAACAATTTGGAAAAGTTCCTAAACTTGGAAAATGGGTACCTCATGAATTGTCTGAAAACCTCAAATCCCGAGTTGACATCTGCTCTTCTCTCCATTCTCGCCAACTTGTTTCACCTTTTTTGGATAGACTTGTAACTGGCGACAAAAATGGATCTTTTATCGAAATGTTAAGCGTCGTAGACAGTGGCTTGGTAAAGGGGAAGGACCCCAGTCACAGCCGAGAAGGGAACTTCATGGGCAAAAGGTTCTTCTTTCAATCTGGTGGCATTGCCAAGAAATAATCCACTTTGAATTCTTACCACCTAATGCAACAATTAATGCTCAAATATACTGTCAGCAATTAGAGCGTTTGAACCAAGCTTTGAGGAAAAAAAAGACCTGCTCTAGTCAATCGAAAAGAGGTGATGTTTCATCAGGACAATGCGCGACCCCACACAGCAAGAATCATGTCACAAAAGATCGAAGAACTTGGTTGGGAGAAAATTCCTCATCCACCTTATTCTCCCGATCTTGCTCCTTCAGACTACCATTTGTTTCGTAACTTACAGAATCATTTGGAAGAAACAGCTTTTGTAACACAGGAAGAGGTTAAAACTGACATTTGTGAGTTCTTCGAATCAAAGCGAAAAGAATTTTACAGTAATGGAATTAGTAAGCTTGTTAATAGATGGAAGGGTGTCATAGATAATCAGGAAAAATACATTTTTGACTGAATCTGTAATTAAATGTAACATTTGGTCACTTGTTTTCTTTATTCAAAATTCGGACAGAACATATGGGATGACCTGATAGTATGGAAAATTTGAGCGTCATTTTGCATCGAAAAACACGTTGATTTGGAAATTCTTGCAAAAATCAGATAATTGTCGGATTTTAATGAAACTTTCAGGACTTACAAATCAATGAAAGGAATTTTGAAACGTTTCATTTCTAGAAAGTCTTGGTAAAATTGTTTTCTGTAATCTGTTCTCTCACTACCACCACTTATTTAATTTAATGAAATTTTGATAAATTTCTTTCTATAGCCTTTAATGTTTATAATAGTTATAAGGACAAGCTCACAGAGGAGTAAATCATCAAACGTTTTTGAGCAAACAGGACCCCAAATAACGATAATCTGCCCTAAATCGTAAATTAAAAAACCTGTAAAACTAAGACATTATCTAATTAGAAAAGCTTTTAATGGCTTTTATGAATAAAAGATATTATGAACGTTGTTGACTAATTAAACAAATTTCGATGAATAATGAATTTTTACAAGAATCGTTTTCATTTTTTTTTTTTAAATTTTAATTAGAATAATTTATAAACTTTTAAATCTTTTAGAATTCTTTATTAATTTCTATCGGTCCATTGATATTAATTATTATTCTTTAACAGGGAAATTAAGACAAAACTAGACAGGGAAATATAATAATGCGTAAAAGTTCACAAATTAAGAATGATATTAACACGATAAAGGGATACAGTCAAGTTCTTATTTTAAGGCAGTAATGACAAACATGGTGGATGAGGGATTCATTTTATCGCTAAGGAAGAATCTTTATATGCATCTATAGGATTTGTCTAGATATTTGTCTAGATATTTGTGGAGGGGGGTGTTTTTGTACCATTGCCATTCAGACTGGGACCAATACATTCAATACCACAAACAACGAACTAGTAATTTTGCAGCATCAACGAGAAGACTCTGAATATTTGTCAGTCACAATGAACGGGTGTACACTCGTGGGGTACCTTGCCTTGAACGCCTAATACTCACTCCAAACGTCAAGTGGAACTAGTATGTAGGAACCGTCGCTAAATTTTTCCGCAAAAATTGTCGATTCCACTAAAACTACAGTATATATTAGACTTTTCTTCCTATGCTCTACCTTTTTCAAGAGCACAGATCAGGTAAGAAATCTGTGTAAGACGATAAACTACATCCACGTCCCTGGTAAGACGATAAACTACGTCCAACAGCAAGGCCTCTAAACAGTGGATGAAATACATACATTAACACAAATGCCGTAAAATGTACAAGTGATGTTTTCACGTGGCCCCCATTGAAAAGAAAACAGAGAATTTTGAAATGAAAATATAACTCATAATTTCATGATAATGCTAAATAAATCTTGAAATATGTTATTTAATCTTTCTGTCGGATAAAATCGATATTTTCAACTCCCATATGTGCATACGTGTTTGTGTGCCTCTTTTTGTGGCCGTGTGCATCTTGCGCACTCCTGTGTGTTTTGCGTGGGTGTATGAGTACCACATGCAGCTCGTATATTTTTAAAACCAAATAAAAAATTCAAAAATAACACATGTAATTTTTAAAAAATTCATGACGTAGCAAGCTCTCCTGGTAAGTGATACGATTTTGCTTATATATATATATATATATATATATATATATATATATTTAATATATTTCTGTATATTATATATATTATATATATATTTAAATATATATATATATATTTATATATATGTATATCAATATATATCATATATATATATATATTTAGATGTATAAAATATATATATTATATATATGTGTACATATGATATATATTTTATACATCTAAATATATATATATATATGTACACATGCATAATATATATATATATATATATATATATATATATATATATATATATATTTGCAGTGGTCGAAACTAGAAAAAGGACAACTGGTTACTATGCTCGTCAACGGGGATATACCCGAAACGGTGCACATTCTCTCCTGATAACCCCAGTTTAAATATAAATTCGAGAAGAACACATCAAAATTCAATGAAGTCATATGCCGTAGAGAAGCTCGGTGGAAGTGACATTGGCATGAGGAGCATTACACATTCATCTCGCTTCACGTAAGTTTCAATTACTTTCCAGTAATTTCCTTCTATAAAAATCATCATTATTATTATAATGTTGAGATTTTTACCAAAAGCTGTTAAGGCCTCATGGTAAATCTAAATTAACCCCGACATAAATATTAACTTTGCTTTCCATTTAACGCGAAAAAAGAAGGAACTGTGACAGATATGATATACGTGTGATTCTGAAGTTGTCTTTTTTATCAATGATTTACACTATGTCCAAGGTCCAAGAGCCACTCAAATTAGAGTTTTACAAACAGGTGAAAAGAGATATACGTCTACTTCTGTTCAAAAGATTGCGGAGGAGTTTAAATCGTAGTATAGGCGAACCTATCTACTGTTACTAAGAAAAAAAATGAATAGTAAATAAATATCCAAATTTTTAAACGGAGCCGTGAGAAGTAAGATGGTATTAGACTTTAAAATGAACCGGAAGTGCAGACCTAAGCAAGAAAGAATGACGTAAAAATCTACTCCTGTTCACAAAATCGTGGACAGCCTAGGCATGAGGACATAGAATATAGAGTAATATCCCCATTCATGTTTCGTGTCGTAAATACTTTAACTCCGAGGATACACTATGCTTGTTCTATTTTTGCTCGAATTGTTACCCAATACATCTGGTTTTCATGATGACGAACCCGAAAGGAAACTTTTATATCAACATCTAAGATGCCTCTTGAAAATCCGCATGATCTCGGAATCTATAAACTCTAATGGCAATACTGAGCTCCATTTTATGAACGGGCGTACAAAAGCGAAAATACAGTAATAAATTAAAAATGAGTTATCAAGATTTGAAACATGACATAACATTATTACCTCTCCTATGGTAGGCGCCCTTGGAAAAGTGATAGACAAAATTTTAAAATGGCTGCTTAAAACTGGGACTGAAATGCTTCCGAAAACAGTACTGCTTAGAAAAGCCAAAATTTTGGGTAATATTTTGTTGATGTGGACAGTTAACAGATGACAGAACGAATTATAACTTATTATGTCCGCTCGCTAACGTGAAGAGGTAAAACCTGCTTCATCTTATAATTCTACATTTTACTTCCTTCCGTAGCTGTGTAATTTGCTTTTTAAGCCCAGCGCTAAGTATCTAATAAAATTTTCTGGAATCGTTGTATTTAGGTGTAAATTTAGATGCTTAATTCGAAAATAACAAAGAAATTTTGATAAAAGCTACCTTTTTGGAGTTATCGACAGTAAAATTTCGGACACATTTACGTTTATCTGTCCGCCATTACTGGCCTTGTTTTACTACATTCACTGCGGAACATTTTGTGCACGGACGGTTAATTAACGGTCTTTTTACTGCACTTTTTTCTGTGTAGAAAAGCAATGACAGATGTTTTTTTATAAAGCTTTCTTTTTAAATTAAAAAAAAACAAATTAAATAAAAAATAAACCTTTTTTTAAATTAAAAATAAAACAAATAATAATTAATGTGCAAAATTGTAAAGAGGTTGATTATTTAGAAAATAAAAACATGCTAGAAAGAAAATAAAAACTAATTAATGCGCAAACTTTGCCCGAACTTTATTACAAAATAAAAAAAAATGCTCCTTTTTAACATATTTTTCTTTTATAAGTAATTATGTTCCTTAAAAAATTCGCCCAAAGTTGCACATTAATATTTCTTTTCTAGCATTTTTTTTTTATTTTGTAATTTTATTTTGTAAATATTTATGCAGTTTACAAAGTTCCGGCATTAATTATTATTTTTGTTTCATTTTTAATTTTTAAAAAAAGTTCATTTTATTATTTATTTTGCATTTTTACTTTAAAAGGAATTTTTTATTATTAAAAAAAAAATGACATTTCTTTTCTGCCAAATTTCTTTGTTATTTTCGAAACAAGCATGTAAATTTACACCCAAATACGACGATTCCAGAAATTCTATTAGATTCTAGATATTAGATAGTGTGAGGCTTAAAAAACAAATTACCCCAATAGGTAATTAGCGCTTACCTTACGGCCTGCCAATACCTCATAAATAATTTAATTGTACATTGAGGAGACCTTGCCGCCAATTTACGTTTAAATTCATAGAGTTTACATACCACAGAGAAGAGTTCATTCGAACAACGGAAACTACGTTATGGCGGTTAGAAAGTGATTGAAGCCGTGATACCAGATCAGGATTATAATATTGCTGATTCTTCTAAATATACAGCAGGAGCAGAGGACCATATGTGGCATCAATATTTGAAGCCTGGGCGAATGGTAGATTTACAAAGGAGTATGACAGACTCTGGCGAGAAAAATTGTCTAGCAAAACACAGTGAACCAACCAGAGACCTGGCAACGGATTCAATAAAATATTTCCGCTTCATGGCTGCCGACAAGGCGAAACGAATCACTTTCATGGAGGGTAGTATCAGCCTTTACATTATTTACATTATTCGGACTATTGTCCTCATCTTTGTCGCCATATTTATCACAACGTTTCGGCCGTTGTACGCTCCGGCCTTCTTCGGGTGGTTGGAATTTCGAACTGAACCCTTTATTTTAGTTCCACGTGCCATGTTCTCAAGGACACATGGCAGAGTGGATAAAGGTGTTGGTTAGATCCAGTGACAGGACCCAAAGAGTGTGAGTTCAATACCTGGTTAAGGCAGTGGAGAACTTGGAGAGGGGAATTAACAGGAGATAACTGATTACTGACATCCATCAAACATGGCACGTGGAACTAGAACAGTCTACCCCAGTGAGCGAAATAAAGGGTCCAGTTTGACATTCCAACCAACTGAAGAAGGCTGAATCGGTCCCCTTACCTTCACCAAAATTAAGCAACTTCGAGCCTGTTCAGTACCGAGATAGGTGACCGCTCAGGAATACCAGGTTTTGTAAGTATTTTGTATGTTAAATAATAAAACATTTAATTTAAAAAACAAAAATGAATGAACGTTTATTGTACTAAGCTATGCACCCTAGTAAAACAAACTGTATTTTGTAACCTCTTTATCTGTTTGCACTTCTCTTCAAAATTTGGTTTCAATTGGTCACTGTATGGCTATTTTATAGGGTGTGATGGGTGGGGGACTAACTGAAATCACAGAATTTTATACATAGATAGATAATTACAAATAAAAAAAAACATTAAAAAGAAAAAGTACATTATTTACATTATTTGGACTATTGTCCTCATCTTTGTCGCCATATTTATCACAACGTTTCGACCGTTGTACGCTCCGGCCTTCTTCAGGTGGTTGGAGTTTCGAACAGATTCGCTCACCAGGGTAGACTATTCTAGTTCCACGTGCCATGTTTGATGGATGTCAGTTATCAGTTATCCCCTGCTAATTTCCCTCTGAAAATCCTCCTCTGACTCACACTCTTTGGGTCCTGTCACTGGATCTAACCAACGCCTTTATCCACTGTGCCATGTGTCCTTGAGGACATCTGGGTATGAATTTCTGGGTATTATAAACCTAATGTCTTCAGCAACCATTTTTACCAGTGCTAATATTGCAATTTTTGCTGTTATCATTGCATGCTTTTACCAGAGCTCATATTGCAACTTTGTTGTTATCATTGCTTTTCTCTGGCACTCCTTATTACAGGTTCCCATATTGTATTTATTTCTATGCCTGGTCGGCTCAGGAGATTTTTGTGGCCTACCCCAGTGAGCGAAATAAAGGGTTCAATTCGAAATTCCAACCACCTGAAGAAGGCTGGAGCGTACAACGGCCGAAACTTTGTGATAAATATGGCGACAAAGATGAGGACAATAGTCCGAATAATGTGAATAGTGTACATAATGCCTCATCTCAGAAATATAGACAGGCAGAAAGATGTCTTTCAGGTGATTGATAGAGATAAATTTCATTTTGGCGACGTTAAAATTAGCAAGCCGTTCCTTGCCCCAGTTAACAACAGACTGTAAGTCATTTATTTTAGATCAGCTGCCAATTTGACCATGTCGAACTGATCGGATTTACTTATCGAGACAGGAATGTGTAATCAGCGTAGATGTCGAGTTGGGAAATGACGGGACTGATTCACATGTGATGAAAAATATCAGAAAAACTCTTCTGCATTGTAAATAAAAAAAGCTGGCACTCAGGAGAACCGAGCGCGTGTACCCACCATCAAAAAAAAAAAAAAAAAAAAAACATAATCGCAAGAAATGTCTAAGAAAAAGCTTGGTTTACCTCAGGTCCCAGGTTAAAAAAAAAGAAAAGAAAAAAAAACTTGCTAAAATATTGCATGAAGAATCAAATCGGATATATTCATAGACATGCAAAGAATGTGATAGATAGATATATAGATAGATAGATAGATAGATAGATAGATAGATAGATAGATAGATATGAATAGACTCT
Source organism: Acanthosepion pharaonis (assembly GCA_903632075.3). Lineage (NCBI taxonomy): Eukaryota > Metazoa > Mollusca > Cephalopoda > Sepiida > Sepiidae > Acanthosepion > Acanthosepion pharaonis. Next base: position 266,400 of record CAHIKZ030004663.1, read on the forward strand.
CATAGGTCGATCTCGATAGATATCACGGGAGGCATACTTTCCCTTCCTTGCAGGGAATATAATTTTTCATTTGTGCTTCTCTTTCTGCTTTCGTTGTAATCACTGCTGCTGCTTCTGCAGCCATTGCTGCTTTTATTATCGTGCACTCCAGATCGACCATCGCAGCGACAAAGGACCTCATTCATTGGCGCGCTAAACTTCCTGGATTTTTGCTGCACCGTCACAAAAGATTCATGCAGTCCGCCATTTTTAATAAATTTCTCGGCGAATTCGGCACAATAACCGTCCCAGAATCCCTCACAGGGAAGAGTTCGACTAAAAGCAATCCAAAGAAGAATAAATGAATACGAAACAAGTTGCAACAATACAAAAGATGAAGGGGGGATATTGTGAACGTTTCTAGAATTCGAAGGAGATTTGATGTCACTAAAAATTTACCTCAACGCGCCAAAGAAATTGTTCTTCGACATTCGTTTTTACGGATGTAAGCTGAGCCTTCATTGTATCCGCAAGTGCCTAATCTACGAAATGGTAGACAGGATGCTGCAATATTCAGAGAATAAGTTTATAACTGCCCAGTACTTGCCTTAATTCCCGACTACTGACAATCACTTTCTTTCAGATTTTCAATACTTTTCTGCAGTAGCCTAATTTAGAACATATTACAATAGTAAAAATACATGCAGTAATTCTATACTGAAATCAATAAGAATGAATTTATATTATATATATATGAGGACTGATCTGAAGGTATTGGCATTGATATCATAAAAAAAAAACTCACAAAACATATCAATTCGCCATTTAATCTCCTTCGAAGTAGTCACCTTCTGAAGTCAAATACTTTATCCAGCGTTGTTTTCAGTTGATAGAAACATTCCTGGGGCTCCTGTATTAGTGGGGTCAGCGAGCAAATGTCTCTTTCCATTCTCTTTGATTTCCTCGACGTCTTGAAATCTTGTTGCTTTCAAGAGAAATTATATTTTTGAAAAGAGGAAATAGTCACAAGGGGTGAGATCTTGGGAATATGGTGACCGTCGGACCTGGGGAATGTTGTGTTTAACCCAAAACTGCTAAAGGATCATGGTCACTGATGAGGACTCTGTGGTGTGGTGATAGTTTATTTGTTTACTCTTTATGGATCACTTAATGCCGAAATAAAATTTTCTTGGGAGATTTTAAGTAACTAAAATATGAGATATGTTATTATGCTTTCACAATTGAATACATGGTAGATGATACTCAGATTTTACGCATATACATGACTGCGTGGACATAATTACTAGAGGCAATGATATGTCTGGAATAGAGTTTCATTAAAGAAATTGTACGATATTGTATGGATTAATGTTATGAAAGTCTATGTTGACTGGTTGATGAATTTTGTTCAGCGGCATATCAATTCATATGAGTCATTTAACGTCGAAATCTAAATAATTTGAACACAATTTTATGGCTTCAACTAAATATATCTTGAACGCAATTGGATGACTTCAACTCCAGAAAATGTGTTCATGGTTATGTTTTTCAGGTCTTTTTTTCTATATAAAAATGCATTACTGGTATTCATACTATTTGTTGTAGAGTACGAAAGGTTTTTCTTCCTCCGTATGAGTTCGAATCCCTCGTCGCCAAGTTATTATAGAATAGTTTCACAGTGGAGGCTTGTATTTCACTAAGTCGGTCCTAAAATAGGTTAGACGTACAAAACGTTAGGAACTTGATATAATAGTTAATGACGCAGAGAAATCTAGTGGTCGTGGTTGATACTTTAATGTCCGACTAACGGTCGTCCGACATCGACTGACTCACCAACTCCCCGGTCAAGACTTGAACGACTGACGATATTCAGTCACCCCCTCACGAGGGCGTCATGTGACACAAGGCCTTTTTAACGTGGGCTCTCCAAGCTCGTGGGCTCGGCCAGAAATATGCCCATTGAACCCGTATAAACGGGTTCAGGGTCGGTTTACCTCCCCGAAAGAGAATCCGTCCTTCGGCGTAGCCTCCTTCGGGTTCCTCCCCGCCCGAAGGCAGAGAGTTCAACCGATCAGCCGGTCATGAGGTGAACGACTGACTCACTGAGCGACTGCTACTACTCCTACTTATTATATGTGAGAGAGTCTATTAACATTAGAATAGGTGTGTTTCACTATAACACTATTTTAATGTACTTTTATAATTTCATAGTGTTTATTTTTGTTAGCCACACTATTTGCCCACAGCTAGTACCCCTAACAGGGGTTACTACCACTGGACCTGATAACAACCGCAATTAAAAGGTTGTTCCAGATTTCTCAAAACCTCCAATCAGCCGATCAGATACCTTGCCACAGGATGTGGTGCGGCGAGTCGACCACACGCTACACATTTTCCTTCAAGCACTGCTATAAAAATGGAAAGCGAGCGAAAACGTTATAATTTGTGCGAGAGCGTCCATGATCGGTTTGTGGTTTAACTATGCGTACTTTAGCTCCGTTGCCATAGCAACAGTACCAACACTTTTTGATCAGACCTCATAATAGCTTTATTTTAGTAAAGCTGTCACTTGTTTGAAAAGCATTTTGTGCCTTATTTTCGAGTCCATCGCAATAATATTTAGAGTATTCTATAACAAAATCAATAGTAACTGTCTTATTCAGTTCAGTCATTTTTTTATTTATTCGTGACCACTGATAACTCCTTCCTTATTTTCAATGTATTACCATAGTAGAAAAAAGGGCGATGGTTTTGAATTCTATATATCATAGGGATTTCAGCCATATAACGTTGAAAAACCGGTTCTTCAACAATCACTGAAGTTAGTTGAGTAAGATGAAACGTTTTGACTAATTTTGGGCAGATATTTAAAGTTGCTTTTAAGACTGTAATCTCCTCGGATCTTTGTAGACGCCCGCACGAACGGAAGACGGCACAAGTCAGGCTAGTCTACTATATTTGAAAATGGCTTGGGAATATCAGGCGTTGTTAGCTTGGATGTGCGCCTGATGTAATAGAGAGCGGCTCGAAATTGAAAAATCGGAGAGTCGAGCTCACATTCCGATTGGGTTCGTTATATTCTTTTACGCGCAAATACCTCAAAAAAGACACTAATCCACCTCTTCTACTCATAAGCTGTGGGTGAATTAGTAGGACCTAGAACAATAAATGAAGCACTATCCATATATGGGAAGGAGGTGTCAAGTCCTCATTTTTCCAGTCCTGATAGAATCCCAAAGCGTCCTTGTGGGTGATGAACTATTTTCTATTCTCAACCCCTTTCTTACAGACTAAACGTCGCAAGCCGCCCGCTGCTCTATCGTTATGTCCACAGAAACTGCTCCGACGAACTACATTTCTTAATTTCACCAGCTCTAACTTACACGGCTAAGTCCCGCCCTGAAAAGCACATTGAGGAGAACCACCCTCATGCCCGTCGTATTGCAATCACGAGATGTAAAGTCCACCCGAACAGCTTCTTCTAGCGAACCGCTGTCTGTGCAATCGACTCTTAAGGGGCTTCTTCTCCGATCCCTAAATGTTAACCTGTTCAAGTATAAGGTTAACCGTTACCTTTACCACCATACAATTGTGCCTTTTACTCTCTAATACTCTACCTTGA
>CAHIKZ030004663.1:275000-285000 GCA_903632075.3 Acanthosepion pharaonis
CTTTCAACAGAATCGTCCTTGGGGTTAACACACTTATTACATCGCACTGGTGAAGAAGCTTTCATCCCGTTGGTAAAAAAAAAATCAACAACAGCGGATATGACGTCATCATCACAGGGATTCTCTGAAAAGTGTTTTTTTTTCTGTTGGGTAACGAACTGTTGGCGGCTATTTGCGCATCTTATATTGTTAAGATTACACCCACAAATCCTGGTAGGGTTTCCGGCTCCCTTGGGATAGCCTAGCTGTAAAAGATGAATAAATCTGGTTCGATAAACACCATTTTATGCGCCTTTCTATTTTCGGAACCCTACTCAAATAGTTTTCTGTCTGGGTGCAGGCTGTTTGTATAAGTTCTGAATTATTCTAACATCCATGCAAAGTATATCTAGATTTCCTAAAAGTTCAAATAGATCTTCTTACTGTACCTCCCCACAATGCTTTTGCGCAATCTATAAAACATGAGCCTTTCTTCATTTGTGGTGCTCTATTATCCGATCCCAGAAGCAAACACACTGTAAAATGGGGAAGAATGAGATTTGAAATCACATCAGTGGACCGTTAGACGGTATGAAGATTGTTATGAAACATAGCTGCTTCTAGCTCAGTTAAAAATAGGGTACACGGGTTAGGATTGAACCTACCTATCCAGCAATCTATTTTATAATCAGTTTGCCATCTTGTTTCAAGGCAGACGAATATTTAAGCATTCAATTTATTCATTCGTTTATTCCTTCAAGAGAGATATATGTTATATTTTATATGCGGCCTTCATACACACACATACACACACAAACACACACACACATATATATATTGTTCAATTAATATTCATTTTTTCGGCAAGTAACTGGCATTTATGTAAAACTTGCAAACAAGCTTCGTTAAATTCGATAAAGTTAGAAATATATAAAAAGCGATAAAATTCTGAACTCATCATTTAAGATTCTTAATTCTTTAAAGCTCAAGGTCACCTGGACGATAATGTATTATTGCTTCTAAATACACACACATACACACACACATATATATATAAATTGGACATTGTTTTTTGGTGGTTTTTTTTTCAGAATTAGGCAATATGGCTTAAATGAGATACGGTATGGAATATTTCAAGTTGATATATATATGTATATATATATATATATGAAATAAATATATCTATGTTTTACTTATAAAGAAAAGATCAAGGTATGTATTCCTATTTCATTCATGGACTTATACAAATTGTATAATGTCATAATCATTTTGCTTAGTATAATAATCTTTCCTTAGTATAATAAATTATATAACGGAAGATGCTCAAGAATTTAGAGAGTATACCCATCTCATTAAAACCTGACAAAACTAATGAACAACAGGTTTGATTTTAAAATTTGAAATTTTGGGGGCCAGGCTGAGAACTTCCGTTTTTTAAATTTTAAATCGCGTTCTTTCGGGTCGATGCCTTTTATCACACCTATCTATCTATCTATCTATCTATCTATCTATCTATCTATCTATCTATCTATCACATCACACACACACACACACACACACACACACACATATATATATATATATATATATATATATATATATATATATATATATATATATATATATATATATGTATGTGTGTGTTTGTGTTGAGTGAAAAAATGAATGAGATTTATTTAAATGCAAATACACATAAGAGATAGATTGATTCTGCTAGAATAATATTTCTAAAAAAAATCATATTTCACATTTTTTTAACCATGTACAATATTTTTCTCTTATTTCAAGTACCAAACAACTACATTTTAGGTCAATTTAAAAAATTACCAGAGATGACCACAAACTTTGAACTGTATTATATATATTTTTTTGAAACATGAGAGCTCTTATGTAGCGTTGGAATCATATTTTAAAATAAATAATTATATTTATGCTTTACTTTTGTATCGAGCACTATTTTTTAAAAATAATAACAAAAATACTAAGGAACTTTGGATTATTTACCTAACGAGTTCTTTCCTATTTTCTATATATTTTACACACACACACACACACACACACACACACACACACACATATATATATATATATATATATATCTTGAATATGGGCCCCACTCTGTGGTTGACTGGGGCAGGAAATGGCTTGGGAATTTTAATACATCCAAAACGAAACTGCTGTCATTTAAGCACCATAGTGAAACTTCTCTGCCTCCTATCAGCATGGTATATTCTCAACTCTACGAGAGCGCCTCACTGCGGCTGCTTGGTCTCGCGTTTACCACTGACCTGAGGTGGAACAACTACATTGAATCAATAGCTGCATCTATTGCAAGGAAAGTTGGTTCTCTGTGTCGCGCCAGAAGGTCTTTCTCGTCTTAGACCATCCTTTACATCTACAAATCTACCATTCGTCGATGCATTGGATACTGTTGTCATATCTGGTCCGCTGATATAAGCGCTGTTCATCTCGAGATTCCCGACGAAATCCAAAGACGGATATGCAATGCGATCAGGTCCAGTCTTGGGCTCTCGACTCCAGTCACTTTCTCACCGACGTAATGCGGCTTCCCACTGTCTTTTTCTAGAAAGATTTTCATGGCATCTGCTCTGACGAGCTATTTTCACTGGTGCCCCGATATGCACGAATTTAAGCGTGCTACTAGGTCGTCATCTCGATCCCACCTTTTAAATATCGAAATAGTCAAATGTAACTGCCTCTTCTACCCCAACAGTTTCTTTTCAAAACACTTCCTCTTACTTACTTCCCTGATAACAATAATCTCCAAAAGTTTAAATGTAATGTCAATCGACATCTTTTGTTGGCTTGATCTCCGTTCTTCTTTTTATCCTTTCTTTCAAGCCCATCCCCTATATCCAGTCTTTCTTCCTTACAATCTCTGTAGCCCCTTTGCGTATTAGTGGCATTCACGCCTTACAAATACTTAAATACATTTTTTTATGTCTTAAAAAAGAAATAAAAATATGAGATAAGAAGACTTAACCAAAAGAGGAAATGAAAGAAAAAATAGCAAAATATCGAAGGAAAAAACGAAGAAAAACAAGAAAGACTTTTCTTAATCAAATAAGGCAACAAAGCCACTAACACGCAGGAAGTTACTGAGTGTGAAGGAAAGACATTATTAAGGAACGAGAACGATAAAAGAATGAAAATTATGAAGACAAAAGGTAACGATTGACATTGCCTTTAAATTTTTGAATATCCAAGTTATACCGGAAAAGAAAAAGCCGGCAGTGAGTTCCACAAGGGATAAGTGCGAGAGAAGAAAATGTTTGCATAGAACTTGCGGTTACATCTACTTCTTTCAATTTTATTTACTGATAGGGTCTAGTCGCCTCTCGAGCAAAGTGCGCTTACATTCATAGAAAATCAAAGGACAAAAGAAAGAAAGAAAGAAAGAAAGAAAGAAAGAAAAAAAGATGAAAATTCAAGAAACGAAAAAGAATTGGAAATAAAGTTGCAAGAAACGGGTTGAACAGCGTAGAAATGAATGAAAGCATACGATGTACAAACAAAAATAAACGGAAAAAGTAAAATGTCACAATAACGTACACATTATATGAACTAAAATAGACCTGTCACACATGTATACACACACACACACACACACACACACATATATATATATATATATATATATATATTGTTACTTGGTAAACCGAATGGGTAATTCCAAGGAGGATGAAATCCTGAGAGCTCAATGTGAATACAGAGCTAATATTTAATGAAAAACAGACCACTTTAAGGTACCATTACAATAATTTATTTCACCAAAATCCTTTTTAATGGACTCCGGATCATCAGGTAACAATTCCAACAACGAAATGAAAGGAAAAATGGGATTAGAAATTGATGGCTAGTGTAATTTTTGTAATTTAACAAGGGGGGGTGAGAATTGTAGTTAAAGAGACAAGGTAGAGTATAGGGAGGGGTTAATTTCGTATTTCTCTTAAGCATGCTTTATATTGGGGTAGGAAAAGTGACCGAATATATATATATATATATATATATATATATATATATATATATAGAGAGAGAGAGAGAGAGAGAGAGAGGAAAGACAGAGATTGGCAGGTTTATATATATATAGATAGATGTGAGCGTATTAAGAGATAGATAGATAGATAGATAGATAGATAGATAGATAGATAGATAGATAGATAGATAGATAGAAGTATGTTAAGATAGAGGAATATATTGGAAAATAGATAAAGAGAGATATAGTCAAACAGACAGCTCGATTGATAGATAGATAGATAGATAGATAGATAGATAGATAGATAGATAGATAGATGTGTGTATTATAATATAGAGAGATAGATATAGATAGAGAGATAGATAAATAAATAAAGACTGAGGATAGATAGATAGATAGATAGATAGATAGATAGATAGATAGATGAATGTTAAGATACAGGAAAATATAGAGAAGAGAGATATAGATAGTCAGACAGACAGCTAGATTGATTGAAATGGACAGACTGAGATAGATAGATAGATAGATAGATAGATAGATAGATAGATAGATAGATAGATCTGAGCATATTAAGACAGAAAATAAATATTGACAGACAGAAAGACAAATAGATAGAGGTGTACTTATTAAGATAGAGAGATAGATAAATAAATAAATAAATAAATAAATAAATAAATAAAGACTGAGAATAGATAGATAGATAGATAGATAGATAGATAGATAGATAGATAGATAGATAGATCTGGGCATATTAAGACGTTTGGATGGGAAAGGAAAAGGAAAATGCGTAGATTTAGAGTTTAAATAATGGTGGGTGGAAATGATGCAAGCAGTTGAAGAAAGAAATGAAGAACGCAAACTAAAAATGAATGGAATTGGCTATAATTAGAGATAACATTGGCTCCGAGTAGCTTTCATGACTCCAAGTTAGATAACAAGGAGTAGATTCTGCCGGCTGATTATCGGCGGGTTTTATCCTAATACTTCTCATATCGATTTCTAAAGTTGGAAACGATAACAAAAACAATAAAAACACCATCAGTCCCATTTCGTTTCCGAATCAAATATTCCCGATTTAAATGCCATATTCGTCTTTTCTTTATGTACACACACACAGACACACAAATCCATACATATAGCCACACACACTGGTAGATAGATAGAAAGATATATAGATAGCAACCTAATACTATTAGTCAATAGCTTTTTTTACATTTTATCCAAAAATACTTTCTCTATATATATATATATGTATCTATCTCTGTCTGTCTGTCTGTCTCTCTCTCTCTCTCTCTCTCTCTCTCTATATATATATATATATATATATATATATATATTTATATATAATCATCTTATTCTCTCTCTTGCATATATATATATATATACATATATATATTGATATATATATATATATATACACACACACACACACACATATATATATATATATATATATATATATATATATATATATATGTTGTTTCATGCTAAGCGCAATCGTCAGGCGGCCTGACGATTGCACTAACATGAAACAGCCTGTCGCCTCTGAGTGTTGGCTTCAATGTCCACTTTTATATTTATATTTACATACGCTCTATCTCTGATATTCAGCACTTTATCCCATAAATATAGCACACCTTAAAACTCTCTCTCTCTCTCTCTCTGTATATATATATATATATATATATATATATATATATATATACAGTAGCGAGCATAAAGATCAGAACGATGTTAAGAAAAAGTCAAAATATGAAATAACTTTTTATTTTAAAGCTTCAAAAAACTTTTTATCAAGGAAAAATAAGGATATCAAGGTAAATTATATAATTCCAAAATATAAAGATCAATAAACTTATTTTGATAAAGTTATAAGAATAATTATATAACATTCGAAAATCATAGATGATCAAAAACATTAGAACGATTAACAAAATCCTACTATTATAAAAGCATAATGATCCGGATATATTACTGAACCAACATAACGAGTTAATTTTTAAATGTAGACATGGAAACCACCTCAATCTAACTAAATATATTTAGAAAAAGACTATATAGAAAGGAAAATATTGTGTTATTTTTGTATTTGGAAATGATTGTATGCACACATGGATGCGGATACATAATTGTATGTAACAAATGTGTAGATGGACTTGGACATTGATATGTGCTTTTATGTGAATATGTATATGCATTTGTATAAAGGTGTATATATATACATATGTATGCATATATGTATTGTAGGCGCATATGTAAATATATATATATATATATATATGTGTGTGTGTGTGTATGTGTGTGTGTATATGTGTGTTTGTAAGTTAATGTAGGTATTTATATATATATATATATATATATCGTGTCATGTATATAGGATTTCATGTGTGGTATATATATATATATATATATATATATATAAATGTAAGTATTTGTGAGTTCGTATATGTAATATGTGTGAATATATGTAGGATATAGTAATATGAATACATATGCATATATAGGTATAAATGGGTATAGATCTGTCTTATATATATATATATATATATATATATATATATAGAGAGAGAGAGAGAGAGTATTCTAATGGAAGGACATTCAATCTTATTTTCTCTTTAAATATTCTCTAATTACAATTATGAAATTGAAATTTTTAATCATCTGGAGGTAATTTCATTTTAAATTGGTAATTTAATTTAAATTTAAATATATTACTCTTTAACTGTCAGTCTTGACAGTAAAAGTATTAAAATTAGAAAGTTTTTTTTTTATATTTAAACACTTAAGTCACCACCTAACGTTAAAAATTAACTGAAATTTAAAGAAAAATTTAAATAAATATAAATATAAATATGTGTAAATATTTGTAAATATATGTGTAAGTAATTATCTATGAATATGCATAGGTAGCTGTGTATATCGATACATATGTGTGTGTCTATGTGTGTAATTGCACATGTAAATGAACTTATGTATATGTGAGATTTACATAAGTGTATATATGGTATGTATATGAAAAAACATTTTTTTAATATTACCTTCAAATATTACTCCATCTTAATTGGAAACCTAAACTTTAAGTAAGAAAATTTACCCATCTAAAAATAGTTACAAATTACATTCATGAATTGGACTCAAACTGATAAACATGTTACCTTAACAGTCATTTACAATATTAAAAGCTTACTATCAGTAAACATTTATATTTTAGATATTTTTAATGTTTTTATTAATATGTTTTTAAATATATTATTTAACTCATATTAAACCCCTAAATTATTTGTAAAAGAGTTAAATATTTAAATTGCTAGCAAGCATCAAATTAATTTCTTCGTGGAATTTTTTAAACATTTAAATTATTATCAAACGTTAAAATCTGTCTTTTTACCTAAATTTCTAAAACTATACCACCCCTCTTCTAACTCCATAAACTCTAAATACATCTTCTTTCTTTTTACTTCCCCCTTCTTTGTTTTTTCTTTTTTCTCTTCTTCTCTCCTTTCCTTTCTACATATCATTTCCGTTAAGTTAACCGATTAAGTATGTCAATGTTTGATCTCTTCTTACTCAATACTAAGTATGATAGGATAAAATATTAAAATAAACCCTCTCTAAATTCGACCATGTCTCTCACACCACTCCTCGCTACCCTCTCTGTTAGATTACATAAATTTAATACTACCCGTCAAAAGTGTAAATTTCATTTCATTTTTCGTTTCACATTTTGAAAGTGATGTCTGATAATCCAGCGTCCTTTAAAAGGTCTCTGGTGAAATAAACTATTGCAATGGAGCCTTAAAGTGGTCTGTTTTTTCTTTAATATATATATATATATATATATATATATATATATATATATATGTTTGCGTACCAACTTTCTTTTAAACATCTTCATTAAATATGGCAGACAAGGAAGATTTAATTAATTTCTGATTTTTTCCGTATCCTTACGTTTATCCATTTTTGCAAGGAGTATGTAAGAAAAATAAATTCAATTTCAAAAGAATATTTATTTTTATATTAGCGAGATCGAAAACAATTCCGTTTCTGAAGAAAATACATAAAAACAAACTTAGTTTACATATCTAACATAGTGTGGAAAATGCGACACCGATACCCAAAAACGTATTACAATAACGAAAGAAGCCTACCAAAAATTAGGCCTAATGTTAAGCAATAGAAAAACATCGTTAGAAGAAAGAAAATAAATTACTGGACTATTATGTAATATCGGTGTTCCAGGGAATGCTTAATATATGTTTAAATAATGATCTGCTGCTACAATACACTATCTATCTATCTATCTATATATATATATATATATATATATATATATGTTAAGACATTTTTTGATTATGCATTCTTTTCTTATGGATACAAATATTTAAGTAAATGCTCTGTTTATAATAAAGAGTATTAACAACATTTACCGGACATTCAGGCCGGTAAATGTGTTAATACTGTTTGTATCTATAAAAAAAAGAATGTATAAACATAAAAATATCTTATAATAATTGTCAGACTTTGTCCATTTCATAATATATATATATATATATATATATATATATAAATGTTAATGCAAGATATTATGTATATTTCTTAATATATATATATATATATGGAACCGTCATTTACGCTGATGTGCCTTAACCGTCTCGGCCACAAAGGAGCGTTCGGTAGGCAAGGTCGAATTTACTGCTTATAAACTTCAATCTTCTATGAATCTCGTACATTCATAACTGCTCTGGCGTATCAAATGTAAACAAATGATGTCATATATTATGAAATGGACAAAGTCCGACAATTTTTTTATATATATATATATATATATATAGATAGATAGATAGATAGATAGATAGATAGATAGATAGATAGTGTATTGTAGCAGCAGATCATTATTTGAGTTGTGAGTTCTATACTCACTCGTTACCCCTTGTGCCACATCTAAGCCCGGTTTAGAAAATCACTATATTAAATAGCTATGTTACTTAACATTGATCGCTTTTTTTTCTTACACTATAAAGTATTTATATGTATTTGTAGACGATCGCTCGCTAGTATACCTTCTTATATTTCCCCATTCGGTTATGTATATTTAACAAATGTAAAAAATTGAATAGCTTCAAGTAATATCACTAAAAATCTCAGTTCTGTACCAAGATCGGCTCACAAAGAAATCGACACATTTTTGTGCGAATTTCCACGTTCCAATTTCCACATTAGCATTAACCAATCAGTGACGCTATCCAAAACGCCATGCCATCTTTGAAAAATTTTAGTTGTCTGCTACGAAATTTGGAGGATTACTTCGGAAAATACTTAAATACTTAACAATAATTTCCTTCCTAAATATAGCTATTTAAAAGTTGGGAAAATATATATATCAACCAATAAATTTCTGAGTTTATTAATTCTAACATTTAGCTTCCTTGATACTATATTTTCTTATGAATATATTCGCGCAAATTCACAAAATTAGTTTTACGTAGGTACCTCCATGAGATCGCTAAAAAACAGCATAGCATGATGAAAAAGACGCCAAATTTGACAAAAACAAAATTTTATCGTCTAAATGTTTATATTACTATTAAGAGGAAAGATCAAAGTTTATTTTAATTATTTTTTTAATTTTTCTTTCTTTTTAGAACATTCTAAATTTTGATTAAAAAAAAACATCTTTTTTTTGTATAACACATTAATTTGTAAAATCTTGCAAAAATGAAAAATAATTGTCGGATGTTAATGAAACTTTCAGAAACTATTCACAGATGATCGAGATTATTACAAATATGTTTTTTTTAAGTCATGGCAGAATTAATTTATTATATTTATTACCCCCCACACCATAACTAATTTTATGAAAACGCGAAAAATTCGATCGCATCGGATTTAGTGATTACAATAGTTAAAAGCACGAAGTTTTGAGGAATGCCTAATCATGTTTTTTTTTTGTTTTTTATTGGACCCCCCTACCTGAAAATCAGCTGTGAATTGTAAAATGCAAAACTCAATAAAGCAAATATA
>CAHIKZ030004663.1:290000-317500 GCA_903632075.3 Acanthosepion pharaonis
TGATTCCTCCGTCTCTTCCCGGTACCAACCATATTTATATGGTCGGTACTCCATTATGCAAATTAGGCGGATCCTGCCACAACAAAAACGTTCATGTTTCGAAAAATCATCTGACAATGCCTCTCGTCTGTTTTAGCTTCATTCCATCGAAGACGAAAAATGTATTGCGTGTGTATCCTTTTGTGTGTGTTTAAAATAATGAAACCTTATATTTTTCCCAAACTGGTGTTGCTCATGACTAAAATAATAGGGTAGGAAAATGAGTGACTTTTAAAAAAAAAAATATTTGACATTTAATATTTACCGGCTATAAAAGTCACTCATTTTCTTTCTCTTTTTAGTCACGAGCAATGCCAGCTATTAAAAAAAAAAAAAAAAGATTTATTTGTTTTAAACTCACACAAATGCATACACACGCAACATATTTTTTCGTCTATCTGATGAAGCGACATGCATAGTCGGATGTTTTTTCGAAACATACTTTCATGAACGTTTTACCAAATGTCAATAATTTATAACTCTGTCGGAATTATATACTCAGATTTATAACATATATATATATATATATATATATATATATATGTGTGTGTGTGTGTGTGTGTGTGTGTGCTCGCACATGCGTGCGTGAGCGTGTGTGTCTGTTTGTGTTTGAATGTATATATATGCATAATAAACACAAAAGAAAGACTTATCTTAGCCGAGGCGTTTCGTTCTCTTTATTAAACCAAATAAAAGGCTTTTATTTTGCGACAAGTATTTATAAACAAAATAAAGCACTCATTAGTTTTATTAAATTTCTAAATTCAACAACGCTCATAAATATTCATCAAGCGAACTGAAATGTCAAGGCAAATTATGGAGGATGCTAAGTGATGTAATTTAATGTCTAACTAATACAAATATTTTCTTTTTATTTAAATAATGTAATTAATATTATATTAGTTTACTTTGAGGCTAATTTGTTAGCCTAAAGATCTCGAGAAATCCAACCGACAATTTCTCTACAGAGTCAGACCAAAAGTAAAAAGACTTCAATAAAAATAAGGAACAATAAATAAAACTCACAATATATCCCTTCACCTTCATAGTTCGCGAATAGCTTGAAATCACTCATACTGAACGCTTTCCAATAAGTGATATATAGGTAGTTACTTGACTCCCACAAGGTCAAGATGTGACACAAGGTCGATTAACGTGAGAAACCCGAGTGTTTCCACTCAAATGCCACTGGTCAAAATTGGTCATAGCATGCCCAAGCTGGTCAGAGCTTAGTCAAAACTGGTCATGACTTGTCCTAGCAAGTCCAGGACGGAGCCAATCCAAGCTAGTCGAAGCCTTGATCGAATCTCAGCCAAAGGCCAAGAAACGATCCAATATTTGTCAAAACCCCCAGCGAAACCGCCAGGTAAGATATATAATAAGATATATATAACTAGTAGATATATATATATATATATATATATATATATATATATATATATATATATATATATATATATATATATATATATATATATATATATATACCATACGACTAGTTATACTCGATCGGAAAAAACCTCGGATAGCACAACTTGTAAATCTATCAAAACAAATTGATAGCCGAGGACAAAAATTGGGAAAAAAAAGAAAGAACTAGAAACGTTCAAACGGGGCGAAATAAGAGCCTTAAGTTTTTAGTCCAAAGAAAAAAAAACAAGGACGTAATAAATCTAAAACGTACAGTGCTCGATACGCTAAGTAGTGCAGGGATAAATGAAATAAATCCTGAAGAGCAAGGAACAACCAACCTAAGTTTCACCAAAATGAATCTTCAGGGTAAACACTCCCTGGCTCTTTAGGATTTATTTCATATATATATATATATATATATATATATATATACAGACATCTAAACAAAACTTACAGAGATTTTATATATATATATATATATATATATATATATATATATATATATATATTATCAAGTGATGATGTTGAATTCAACATCATCACTTGATAAGCCACCGGAGGTGTTGTAACAAAATGGCTACTTTTGTAGGGATTGTATAACATATTTATGTTATAATTTTAAAATAAAATATTATATATATATATATATATATATATATATATATATATATAAAGAAATATAGTCTTAAGGTGTGCTATATTTATCGGATAAAGTGCTCAATATCAGAGATAGAGCGTGTGTAAATATAAAGTGAACATAAGTCAACACTTAGAAGCGACAGTCTGTTTATGCTATATGCAATCGTCAGGCCACGATTGCATATAGCATGAAACAGACTGTCGCCCCTAAGTGTTGACTTCTATGTTCACTTTTATATTTATATATATATATATATATATATATATATATATATGTATGTATGTATGTATGTATGTATTATGCACTGTTACATTAGAACATGTAAATATCCACAAAGCATATTAAATAGTGTATAATGAATATTTATTACCCTACTATTGTACTGAACCCTGTTTAATTTAACGTTTTCAACGTTGAAATTTTATTCTGCATTCTTTTACATTTGTATGTATATATATATATATATATATATATATATATATATATATATTCTTTTGTTTTCTTGACTTCATCTTTCTTTTAATATCTCACATTATGATAACAGAAAAACTGCCAAGATTGACGAAATGTTGTAAGGCCATGCATGTAAATTTAATATGGCTGAACTAGCGATTAAAGAACTTTCTAGACAATTTCGTTTTAGTGAATTAATTTCTCTTTTAAGTAGATTTAGATTTTTTTATATCAAAATTGTGCTCGGTTTCATTACAGTGAACAACTAATGCATTCTGTGTGTTTTTTAGATTCTTTTTATTTTTATTTCCACCCTCTTTGTTATTAACTCACGTTGTGATAAAAGAAAATCTGCCAAGAATTTTGAAATGCTGTATGACCCTGGACGTAAATTTACTATGGCTGAAATAGCGATTAAAACAAAAGCAAAACAAGAAACCAAAAGTTGAAGGAGAAATTTTCTCTATCAACTGCAAGGATTGACAGAAAGAACATATAAAAGAAACCTCAAGCATTTTAAACAAAACTCTATACCAGGGGTCGGCAACTCATTCGACCCCTCGGGCCGGATCGTGTTATAATGACGGGTCGCTGGCCGGACGAAGGCCATTAATGAAAAATTAAGGAAAATTACATATGCAGACCCCTGTCAACCTAAATATTTAAAACCATAATGAAAATAAACATTGAGAAATCAGAAAAACAAAAGAAAATCTAAAATTAATAAAACACCTAACAAAAATTACTTTTCATCAAGGAACGTCAAAATACTTCAAAGCGAAAAAAAATCAACCGAAGTGAAATGGATGAAATCATGACGTGTAGCTTTGAAACTGTTATTGAAAATTGTTCCACAAACGAACCACACACACACACATCAAACAAAAACGAAGCACATATACCCATACATAGGAGTACAAATAGTTGCAAACATATACACTTACGTACGTACACATGCGGTATCATCCACACATTCATGAGGCATGTATGTATAATGCGCGTATGTTTAACTGTCTTTAGATTTCTGCTACCTCGCATGTCATTCCCTCCCTGGCCTCTTTCATTTTATCGTTCCTTTCGCTTCTGTTATCTTTTAATGTAGCCAAGGGTCATAACAAATATGTATCCATTATTCGACATTAAACGTGGGCAACGCAACTTGGTAAAATAAGTATCATGAAAGATAACTGGCAGTACACTGAGATGTGTAGACATTCTATAGAAAATGACATCTAACAAATTTCATTTGAAGGTCGTCTCTCATGTTAAAAATAGTCATTGGTAATCAGGCTCGTGGGCCGGTCAACATGTCTACGCGGGTCGGATCCGACCCGCGGGCCGTAGGTTGCCGACACTTGCTCTATATAAACACAAAAGGAAAAAAACACACAAATATATTGGCTGTTCACCGTAACGAAACTGACAGTTTGACATAAAAATGCCACCCTAATTAAAAGAGAAAATAATTCACTATGAGGAAGATGTCTAGAAAGTGCTTTCATGGCTAATTCAGCCACAATAAATTTAAGTCCAGGTTCTTACAACGTATCACCATTCTTGGCAGATTTTCTGTCGTCACAATATTATTTATATTTTTATGTATGGTGGACTCTCCCGTCGTATTCGACGTATGAGTGTCAAGCAGCTCAGTTCCTAGGAGCCGATAGGCAAACACCAGCACATATGATTTGATTATAATGGTGAAGAACCAACAAAACTTTTTGAAGGGCCGATTACAGAGATCTGATGTACTACGTGCCACAAGGTCACCAAACAGCCCCTCGCAGGTTTTGAATTCAGAGTTGTCCTTCTCCTAGACCAGTTGCCATCCAAGGCTATAGAACCCAGTCTGTCCTGCTATTTGCCCATAGATGGAGGGAAAAGAAGAGGGTTCATACTTTTCCTAAGGGTATTAGCACGTAAGTGAATGTAATAGATTTTATATATATATATATCAAAATTCGCTTGAAGATGAAATGGAACTAATGCTTTTAATTTAATTGCAAAATTAAATTCGGGGTTTTTAGCTTCTATTTTTGAAACATGGTTGGAACTGTGTAACGAAAAAAAACATATTTTAAATCAATTAATTTATAATATTAATGCTCTGTAAATTTACATTGAGCACTATTTTGTAAAAATAAAAATAAAAATATCTATAAGAACACCGGATTTTATATCTTACTGTTCTTTTTTTTTTTTTATATATATATATATATATATATATATATATATATATATATATATATATATATGAAGAAATATACTCTTAAGATGTGCTATATTTATGGGATAAAGTGCTTAATATCAGAGATCAGACACTTAGAGGCGCCAGGCTGTTTCATGCTAGACGCAATCGTCAGGCCACGAGTGTTTTCTTTTTCTCGGCTATTTATATATACAGATCAATGGTGGATTGTGGGTAGTCGATTTTGGCGGTTATTTTGCCGGAGGTCGTTTATTTGTTTATTTATTTATTTATTCATAATTGTTAATGCCATAGGTAGCACAAATAATGAATTGTTAGAATAGTCTATGAAGCATTTCAAAATTTTGTGATTTTACTTGAAGCCAAATTTAACAACAAATATATGTCGATGTATAGCTGGGAATGTTTAATATATATATATATATATATATATATATATATATATATATATATAGAGAGAGAGTGAGAGAGAGAGAGTGATTGATAAATAGATAGATAGATAAAGAGAGAGAGAGAGAGAGGAGGATACAATAACCTGGTGAAGGAACATAGATAGATAGATAGATAGATAGATAGATAGATAGATAGATAGACAAAACCGTACTATAAGCTGGGGATAAAGGATGAATTAGATAGATAGATAGATAGATAGATAGATAGATAGATAGATAGGAAGCGTTGAGATAGATAGATAGATAGATAGATAGATAGATAGATAGATAGATAGATAGATAGGTAATGCATAGGAAGAGAATGAGATGGTTGTTAACATCCTGAGAGAGCGAGATAGATAGATAGATAGATAGATAGATAGATAATGCATAGGAATAGAATGAGATGGTTGTTAACATCCTGAGATAGATAGATAGATAGGAAGCGTTGAGATAGATAGATAGATAGATAGATAATCCTCATACATAATGCATAGGAATAGAATGAGATGGTTGTTAATATCCTGAGAGAGCGAGATAGAACGAAAGAGAAAAGATAGGAAGAAACAAAGAAAGAAAGCGAGGAGGAGAGGACAGAGATAAAGAAAGAGGGTGTACTGTTCGTTCGAGATGAACAGACGGGGATTTCTTGCTCGATAGTGATTGATAGATAACAAATGAAACATTTACACAGATAATTATGCAGATCAATTTAATAAATTCACCAGCTCTTTTGACTCGTTTCATTAAGGAGGTCTTCGATTTGACTTCGATAATAGAGAAATACATTTATATTTGCAAATCCATAATAATTACCTTGTCATAATACAAATGTTCTTCACACAAGACATTTTAATTTCCAACTGCTCCCGTTCTACCCTGAACCCACTCCCCAATATAATCGACTCCATCTCACAGGTACCCGCTTCTCAACAGACCGGGTGAAGTAGTGGCAACAATTTACATTCTAATTAAAGTCACCTCCACTGGCGGGGACTAATAGCGGGGACCCTTGTCTAATTAAGACTTGGGGACCTCTGCTCGCTGGTAATTAGCAATTAAAGTCAAGTGACTGGCGCTATCGCTCACCGCTCGGAGCTAAGGTGAATGTCTCCTGGCCTTACCTGTGCACACCGGTCAGCCTCGTCTGACCACATTTGAACCATCACATCCCCGGGAACAAAATCTAACGGTCACTAATAAGTACTCATTAGATCTCTACCTACAGGAGAGACAAGAGAAGTCATGTTTCCTTAGACAAACTAAACGTGCTTGATTTATCATATTTGTTACGTAACTGAGATTTTTCAACGATTGCTTAATTATTAGATTGATCTATAGCATTAACCGCCTATTTGAAAATATTATAGTCGTATAAAGTTATAGCGTCATTATTCAGTCGTCAGGGTATTTTTCTTGCTTTTCTCTGAACTTAAGATAAATTTGGTCCCAACTGATTGAGGTTGATGCAAAAATGAAATAGACTTAAAAGATGTCTAGCATGTTGTTGTGGATTCCGCGAATGGAATCCTGCACAAATGAATAAACAATGCCAGTAATTGAGATAGAAAAGTAAGTGTATTAAACGTAAGAATACAGACTTGAAGTAAAGATTAGTAGTCCAGGAATGCGGGTTAGTAGAAAGTATATGTACAAGTCTCTGTAAGTAAAGCCGTAATCAACTCTCTCTCTCTCTCTCTCTCCCTCTCTCTCTCTCTCTCTCTCTCTGGACTCTTGTATAACTCTCTGAGAACACACTGTGTCTTTCTCCGTATCTCTCAACGTATCTCAATATTTAATATCCCACCCACGAGGAATATATGTGACACAAGGTGGAGTTTAAAGTGGGTTTCTCCGAGCCCGTAGGCTCGGCCAAAAATATACCCTTTGAACCCGCCTAGACGGGTTCAGGGCCTGTCTACCTCCCCGGACGAAACCTTGCCCTTCGGCAAATCTTCGCCCGGGTTCCTCTCTGGCAAAACAGAGAGTTCGACAGACGTCGAGACTGTATCTCGACGTAGCTCAACAGCAGGTATTCTCGCTGTCAGTATAAGTATACTTTGGACGAGTCCATCTTATATAAAAAGGGGAGAGCCCCACAACACATGTACAGGGTGCGATCGATAAATTGTCGACTAAATGCCGATAATAATACTAAATATTAACACTAAATAATTACACTAAATAATAAATAACGAAAATAATGATGAAAACAACACTGACATCTCATTTTAACAGATATATTTATCAAAATTACACAAAAATATCTTGAAATACTAAAGAGTATAATTTATTCAATAAAATCACCATTGGCTTCAACTATGGCCTTCAGACAACTTGAGAATCTCCGGCAACTTTTCTGGATGGTCTCCTTGTTTAAGTTGGTGAATGCTACCACAATTCTTGCCTTTAGTTCATCTTTGGTATTACAAGAAGATTTGTTGGTCTTTTGCTCAACTGCACCCCACACACAATAATCAAGAGGCTTGCAGTCTAGAGAATTAGATAGCCAGATGTCATAGTATATGTGGTTGCAGAAATTGTCTGATATCCATGTCTGTGGTTTTGTGCTTGTGTGGCATGTTGTCCCGTTGCCAGAAAAAGGGTTTTCCAGCAGCCACTCTCTTGTCCCTGGGCAGCGCTTACATCCTTAAAGGACCTCTGGAAAGATAAATGGAGTCATAACGTCGCGATCATCCCAAATACCATGAAGTTTCCGAATCTTCTGACACTCAAACACTCTGAAATGTTCGTATTGAAGCTTCCGGTGCGAATGCCAAGCAGTAAAGCATGCCGTTTCCGAATTTGTGGTAGAGTGATTTAAGTTATGGTGTTTTTTTTTTCTGTCACAGACGGTGACCAACTGACCCTACTAACTGTGCAGTTGACAAAATCAAAAACAAACAACGCGCATGCTCGAAATTAAAAATATAAAATGGCGACAATTTTCCCCATTGCACCCTGGATGTATCGAAAGATTTCATTCATATCGTCGTTATTAGAACTCATTGCCAAGTAATTGGGGTACTGATCAACATTTCTTTTTGTGTGAAAAGAGTCTATCAGTATGGTAGGTCAGAAGTGTTCAGATAATGGGGAATTCTAGTTTTTCTTCGGTCTCTTTTCCCCCCCTTCTATTTGTCATCTGGTGTTGGAAAACACCAGATGACAAATAGAAGGGGGGGGGAAAGTACTGCTCTTCTCCATTTTTTTTTTATTTATTTTTTTTTTCTGAAACTTCCGTCGATTAATTGAGCGGATCGATTTATGTCCTCAGGAAAATCTTTTTGAACTGATCCTTTAATTGAGGGCGTGGGATTCCATGTGGTCTCTTGCCAGATGCGGGCTCTGAGAAGAGGAATTCTTTAGACGGGAAGTTGTCTGGTATTGGACCGGCAATTTGTCCAACCAATCGAAGTCGGTGGCGAGTTTCTAGGCTCGCCACCTAGTTATTTAGGACCTGTATTCAGCAGAATTTGATGAAATTTCATTTGATGGAATCTTGATCAAATGAATGTCTCTTCAGTATCCAGGTCTCACAGGCGTAGAATCGAAATTACAACAACTCGATAAACCCATGACTCTTGTGGATTCATTCATTTACATTCATAGTGTCATTGTTTAGTAATTAAAGGAATTTTCCCGATTCACACATAATTTAAGATACCTTTCTTCTAAACTGAATGTTCACATAAATGAGGTTCGTGTCAAATTTTTAACGTGTATTTGTCAGAATGTTTTATTCATAAAATGTATAGCACTATTATTCAGTAAGGTAATTACCTGATATTCTTCTAATTTAATCCTGGTACACTTTTAATTTAATCCTGATACTCTTCTTATTTAATCCTGATACACTTCTAATCTAATCTAATCCTGATATTCTTTTAATTTAATCCTGGTACTCTTCTAATTTAATCTTGATACTCATCTAATTTAATCCTGATACTCTTTTAATTTAATCCTGACACTCTTCTAATTTAATCCTAATACTGTTTTAATTTAATCCTGGTATTTTTGTAATTTAATCCCGATACACTTTTAATTTAATCCTGATACTCTTCTAATTTAATCCTGGTATTCTTTTAATTTAATCCTGATACTCTTTCAATTTAATCCAGATATTCTTCCAATTTAATACTGATACTCTTCTAATTTCATCCTGATACTCTTCTAATTAAATCTTGATACTCTTTTAATTTAATCCTGATAGTCTTCTTATTTAATCCTGGTATTCTTCTAATTTAATCCCAGTACTAATTTAATCTTGATACTCATCTAATTTAATCCTGATACTCCTTTAATTTAGTCCTGGTACTCTTCTTATTTAACCCTGATACTCTTCTAATTTAATCCTGATACTCTTTTTATTTAATCTTGATACTCTTCTAATCTAATCTTGATACTCTTCTAATCTAATACTGATACTCTTTTAATTTAATCTTGATACTCTTCTAATTTAATCCTGGTACTCTTCTAATTTAATCCTGATTCACTTCTAATTGAATCCTGATACTCTTCTTATTTAATCCTGATACTCTTCTAATCCAATCCTGATACTCTTCGAATTTAAAATACATTTAATCCAGGTTGATCTTTCTCATAACCAAGGTTGATGTAAAATGTTTTTCGGTATGAATTTGTCGGTACATTTTATTCATATAAATTTACTGCATCATTATTCAGACCCAAAATTTATATTCCTACTTTCTCTCACAATTTAATATATAACTACCTTACAGAAAACCTAACACTAATTCCTTGTATGTACACCCTAAGTCAAACCACCCTCCATCTATAATTAAGCATATACATACATCAATAGAGAAAAGAATCAGTATGAACTCCGCTAATAAGGAAATATTCCAACAACACAGTAATTTTTATAACACGGCCATGAAAAATAGCGGATACAAAAACGCTAACATTAATTATAGAAACAATAGTACTAACGAAAAGAAAGACAGGGAAAGGAAAAGCATTTGGTATACCCCTCAGTTCAACCAAATGGTTAGTATTAAGCTAGGACATAAGTTACTTTAATTGAAAATATTTTCCTATTAATAGCAGACTTAGCAAGAGCTTTAATAAAAACACCTTAAAATTAAGTTACAGTTGCACTGAAAATCTAGAAAGAAGCATTAAAAAAACATAATAATAAAATCCTGGAAAAACACGCATGCCAAAACGGTATTAATAAAAATCCTAACTAAAATTACACAAAAAGAATGAAAAATTATGTGATTGTAGCATCCCTAAAGACTGCTCGTTGGAAAATAAATGTCGCGCAAAACCTGTGGTATACCAATGCATTATCTCATCCATTGAGAGTCCTAACACTGATAGGATATACATTGGTTCAACGAAGAATGAATTTCAAATTAGATGGAGACAACACAATAGCTCCTTCAATAATATTAGGAATAGAAATCAAACAACTCTATCCAAATATTTTTGGCATTTAAAGAAAATGAATAAAACACCAAAAGTTAAATGGAAAATAATAAATAGAACAAGAACTTGTAAAACCTGGGATGACCCATGCCCTTTATGCCTACATGAAAAACTACACATTATTAAGTTTCTAAATAATGAAAATTTATTAAACCATAGACATGAGTTAATGGTTTTCTGCCGACATCAACAAATCTTCGCATTAAATAATTAGCATAAAAAAACTTACTTACCATTCTTACCACACTTTTAAACCTTTTATAGTAATAAAGGGTTTAAAAACTTAACCCAATCACAAGATAGAAAAAAAACCTTTATGAAGTCGTCAAAAAAACAAATTGTAGTTCAGTGCGATGCGTTTAAGTACGAAACAGCCCTTTAGGAAAAAATAAATAAATAAAAGGGTAAATAAATAAATAAAATAAAACAAAATTCTCTTAACGACATATTATGGTGTCAAAAGTAATCTTTCGCTTTGACTGACCAGACGATGTACGCATATGAAATGGGTGCGCCCACCCAATCTCAGCTTGACCTCTTTCCGAAGGTGACTGATATGTGAATAAAAATTATCTCTTAGAACCCATACCAAAATGGTCGGCCCAGCCGTTTCCATAGTAATTAATTTCGCGAATGAACATGCTCATAAACATGCGTAAATTTCAAGATTGGTTATTCCTAAATTTTTGAGGATGAAACAGGGCTTGATACTTTAACAACAATTTAATTTTAATAATTATATTGAAGTTTCGGCTCTCGTTTTTAAAACATGAGAACTCTTATGTAGCGAAGGAATCAATTGTTTTTAAAATAAATATATATATATATATATATATATATATATATATATATATTCCAGTCCTATAACACTTTTTGGAATTTAATGCACAACGCAATCTTCAGGCGCTGAGAAGATTACCAACCCAATACCATTTATGCTCGATAAGTATATTTATCAATATATACTTAATATCTCTGTTATATTACATCGAGCACTGTTTTATTAACACAAGCGATATCTTATATATATATATATATATATATATATATATATATATATATATATATATATATATATATTGGCAGCATGTTTTCATTGAGACATGTGTAATTGAATAATTTAGATATATTTTGTCTACTTATTTTCAAAAGGATCCTTTCATATTCCCGGGCAAGCATTTTGGTGTTGTTATTAAAAGAAGAGAGAGAATTACCGTGTTGATACATGCTGCTTTATTCCGAGTACTTTCGACATTAGCTCAATGTCATCGTCAGCGTGTTGTTTATTAAGACAAAAAAATGATGGGTTCATTATTTTCGAAGACAATTTTACTGTGTTCATATGAATGTTAACATTTTTATTTGTGAAGTGAGTAACACAGAGTTTGGTACCATGCGGTTTGTATTATTGCCGCTCCAAGGTTGAGGTTTTTAAAATTTCTTTTAGAAGAAAAAAGAGAAATAAGTATGGAAACTAATAGTACGAATCTCGATATTTTAGACTGTCTACTTGTAAACATTTTAAAACATTTGTGCAATATTCGTAATTATTTTTCTAAGGTTTGCATTCAATTTTTTCAATATTGCTAGCTTCAAGAATATTTAGTTTCTGTTTATTATGTTCATGAAGATGTATGGATATATTTTCGACAAGAATTTTTCTAAATTGCGAATGTGGACAGGCATGCTTTTTGTAAATTTTTAAAAAAATGTTGGATGTGCCATTCAAATGGAAACTCAGCCACCAAGACAATGTGGTCGTAGTATGACCAAAGTAAGTATTACTTTTTCCGTTGGAAATAAAATCTAAAAATTAAATTTATATATAATATTCGTCTGTATGCAACACGTTTGTTAGTGGGAAAGAGTTTTTTCGAATGATTAAATTGAATATACCAGATTTAGTGTAGTATATAATTAATTTGCCTTTTTACTATGATTTGTGGTAGATATGTATTTATTAACTTTTATGACATTTTATGACGTGTATTATTAGAATGCATTTAGTTGCGATATAGAAGATTAATTTTGAGGATATTTGAAACAGTATTATATTCTATTTGCTTGTTATAAACATTATTGATACAGCATCTTATTTGTTCATCAACAATATAATTAGGGAAGTTATTATTCACTGTAGAAAATCTGTTATTTTTATGAATTAGATTGTGCATGGGTTTTAGTTTATAGTGGTTTGGACATTCACTCTTATAATTACGGGCATAGTAATAACCAAAACGGAGGTTAGAATTGAGATGGTAATCTTTATAACATCATCAAAATACTCGCCAGCGGCGTGAAGTAGGTAAACCACTGCTTGTGGTGGACTACTTATACAGCATATTATCCCCCACTTACAATAGTGTCAAACGTATTTCTGAGGATTGGGACATATCTATTCGTGTTCATAGCTATGGTATATAACAGTAATATTTCTGAAAAATGTTCTTTTTTACATATGAGAACTAGTGCGGACTACATGGAGATTCGAGTTATTACGGTGCTTGTAGTAAGAATGGTAAGTAAGAATGTTTTGTTTTTTTTATGTTGTGGTATGTTTGGGTCATTAACTGTGGCGAGCTAAGTTTAAGATAAAACAGATTAAAAACTCGCCACCCGTATCTCCTCTTTTGGCCTTGTGTCACATTTTTGCATTAAAACAAAATAAATATTGCTATCTTATATGGTAGGTAGTCTGTATATATTTCAGTGCAGTATTATATTGGCCGCAACGTTTCATCATTTTACAGTTGAATTGGCTAGACGTAACCGTAAGTTCTATGCTAACAGTTCCTTCTCTCTCACGTATATGGTCTGGTACTTCTGCTATGTATTTAGAGATTCTTGACAAAATCCAAAGAAAAATCTGCAATGTTATTAATCCTGACCTGGTATCTCTGCTTCCCTATTGCAATAACGTCAGCAACGTAGCTTCCTTGTACCTTTCTTATAAATATTTACATGGTAATAATTCTAAACAATGTTCTATTATACATATTGGAACTAGTTACGACTACACAGAGACTTGAGTTATTACTGTGTGTGTAGTAAGAATGGTAAGTAAGAATGTGTTGTTTTCATCTTGTGGAATGTTTGGGTCAGTAAATGTGGCGAGCTAAGTTTAAGATAAGACAGATTGAAAACCAGCCACCCCTATTCCCTCTTTTGGCCTTGTGACACATTTTTGCATTAAAACAAAATAAATATTACTATCTTATATGGTAGGTAGTCTTTATGCATTTCAGCGCAGTATAAGATTGACTGCAACGTTTCATCATTTTACAGTTGAATTGGCTAGGTGTAACCGTAAGTTCTATGCTAACAGTTCCTTCTCTCTCATGTATCGCTTTTGGAACTTTGCCGGTATCTTGTTTTCAGGTCAACTTTGATCTTTAAAAAGTTAAATGCAATGTCAATCGTTATTTTGTTTTTTTCCTGTTTTTATTGTTTTCTTTCATTAATATCTTTTTTCGCATATTCTCTCACAAACGGTAAATTCTTGCGTTCTAGTGGTTTTATT
Organism: Acanthosepion pharaonis; assembly: GCA_903632075.3. Lineage (NCBI taxonomy): Eukaryota > Metazoa > Mollusca > Cephalopoda > Sepiida > Sepiidae > Acanthosepion > Acanthosepion pharaonis. The sequence goes on from CAHIKZ030004663.1 coordinate 304,160, forward strand.
GTCTTGTTTAGGGTGGAATGATTAAAAAATAAGATTTAATAGAAACTTTTTAAATAACAGAAACAATGATGGGAAATTTCACTGAAATCAATGATTGTAACTATCTTGAATAGGTCATGTATATCTCGGATGTGGAATTAGTAAATACTAAACAAGGTGAGTCGATGTTTTTACTTCCTATTTAAGTCTACGTATCCTGCTTTTAATATATTCTCCAAGTCCTCTTTCCTCATTATGTTCCACAGAAATTTCAACCCGAGCAAATCGCTTCCTTCCATGACATTCACCTGCAAGACTTTGCAGCATTCACTGCTATACATAAGAGGAGTGATATTACATAAGAATTAAGAACGAAAACTAACTCTTTCTTTCTTAATACTTTACTTAGCTTTGGGAAGGCAACTTTCGCTATTTTACCGCAACTTCTTATCTCTGTGTCACATTCGCCATCGTCTGTTAAAACACTTTACAGATATTTGCTCTATTTTGGCGTTGCCGATTTGTAAGTGACAGCTAGAGTTGCCCCTTTTGCTAACGACCAAACATTCTATATTCTAACAATTCATGTGTAGTCCATCACTCTTGATTTCCATTACTATCTTTTTATAAAATCCTGTGATTTTTTTTTTCTGACCCCTCTCAATGGGGAAAAAGTGATTGGTAACTTTCAATACCTCCCAAACCAATATGGTAACGTGTCATCATCATAGAGAAGACATCGAAATCTCAAAACTCACGACTAATATCCATATGCTTTAGATGAGGTTCCACTTGAGGTCTGAGGTAAACTTCAGACACCACAGACGCTCAAAGAAACAAGCTTTTTTTGTGAATGCAAATATAATTCATGACTGCGATATTTACCTTGTTCGGACTTTTGTCCTTATCTTTATTGTCATATGCACGACGTTTCGACCATTGTACGTTCCGGCCTTCTTCAGGTAATATGCGTTAGAATTTAGAAACCGAACCCTTTATTTAGTCGACGCGGGTAGATTGTTCTAGTTCCACGTGTAATTTTCCTTTAATTCCTTTTAATAATTCAATTCTCCAAGTTTGTTTTATTTCACCTTTGCTGTGGTCATGAATTAACTCTCTGTCACTGGAATGATTCAACCAATGCTTTTATCCACTGGGATATGTGGGGACCAAGGAAACACGGCCCGGATAAAAGCGTTGTTTGAAGTAATCCAGTGACATGACCCAAAGTTTTCTGAGTTCAATACCTGGCCACAGCAGAGGTGAACAAAAACTTACTAAAGGGAATCAACTGAGAGTGAGATGGCGCGTGGAACGAGATCAATCTGCTCCAGTAGACTAAATAAAGAGTTTGGTTCCAAAGGAAGAAGGCCGGAACATACGAGGGCCGAAACGTCATGAATATGGCAATAAAGATGACGACAAACATTCGAACAGTGTAAATAGTGTAAACAGTGTAAACAGTCATAATTAATATTTGCACTCACAAAGAGGGTTGTTTTATTGAGCATCTGTGGTGTCGGGAGTTCACCTCTGACCTCAATTGAAAGTCATATATACAATCCATCGTTAAGTACACAAAGAAATGTAATGGTCCCGTGTAAGTCTGCGGAAAGTATCTGAACCAGATAAAAGCGTTAGGACTCTACCCTAATAGTCAAACATGTGCATACCTGTTTGTTTCTCATGTTGCAGCTGTACCGAAACACTTTTTCTCTGGGCCGCATTTTCGCAATGAAATTTCGCTCGGGCCTCACACAAGTTTATGCAATAAAAATTACATTTAAAAGTAATAAAAAAAACACAGGTTTTAAAGGGTAGATAACCGCGTATTCAGATTCAGAACATTATCATTGATAACTCTCTCCTTCAATTTGCGAACCATAATTATCATATTCCTAATAATTGATATAATGCAAAAATATCACAATGATGAAGTTGGTCAATAATTTCTGTCTGTATTTCTGAGATGTGGTATTGTAATTATTAACATTATTTACATCGTTCGAACTTGCAGTCGCCATCTTTCTTGCCATAATCTCGATGTCTCGTCCTTTGTACGCTCTGGCCAGAAACGTCCTGAATATGGCAATAAAGATGAGGACAAACCTCCGAACAATGTAAATAGTGTAAACAGTGTAAATAGTCATAATTAACATTTGCACTCACAAAGAGGTTTGTTACATTGAGCATCTGTGGTGTCTGAAGTTCATCTCAGACCTCAAGTGGAAGTCATATATGCAACCCATCGTTAAATAGACAGGAAAATGTATTGGCTCCGTGTAACTATGCGCAAAGTATTTGGACCTTCCTACAATGCTTTACATTTGAAAAGAGTTAGATCAGACTAAGAATGGAGATTTATCATATCGGAGATGTAGCTACACAATCCTCACTGTTCATCTTTGACAAAAGTAAGAAATCGTTTAAGTGGTTTTGTATTAGGGGCATATGTCCTGCGCTGCAACTGCTTCTCATTTTTAAGGAACTAAACAGCTGGTTTGAGAAACTGACTCCTTTCTCGATCATTACAATCTTAACCTGTTCAAGTTTAGGCTTAACTGTTATCTTCCCTATATAACCCCAACCTTCTTCCTTACAACTGGTCCTTCAACATTGATGCTTCCCCAATATATAGAATCGTAACAAGGATTACTCGTATATACTTCTTACTTCCTCTTCTTACGTTGATGTCAAATACTTAATTTAGTCACCCTCTACCTTGATAGTCTCTTGGACCTTGTATTATGTGATAAACTATTTTCTCGACTGAAGTCATCTTTTAAACTCTACAGGCTTGGTTGTTTACATATTTTTGTTTGTCTGTTTTTTCGTTCGAATCTTTTTAGAGAGCTTACCGAAATTAAAAAAAATATTCGGCCAAGCTGACAAACGGGTCGAGTGATTTGTTTAGATAAAGAAATATACGCTCGGGTAAGTAGTTAGCTGATCCTGTACTGTCCGGAACAAAGGAGACCCTTAGAGAAAAGTAAATTAATGGTAAAATCTTACCAATAAATCATTGGTGACAAGTCGGCACGCTGTATTCCATATATACAAGTTTACGATGTTTTGTCAGTTCCACTGAGGCCGGCAGAGAAGAGACGCGGGAAAACCAAACCACCAGATTAATACTCCAACCTTTTAAACAGAAGGGGAATAAGCCAAATAAATATAACTGGTAATCTAGCATCATCATAATCGTAAACGAATAATACAGAATACATACGACTGTTTTTTTTTTAATACAGGGTGGGGCAGAGCAACTTGCTTAATTAAATTTGGCGCCCTAAAGCGATGGTTGCCCCAAGGATGGTAGGAATGGACTTATTTGAGAGGGTGGGGCTTAAAGTTTGGTTCTTAACGTGCGTTATTTATTTTTTGTTTATTTTTCAGGAACCCCAGTGAGCATCATGGAGTGGACAAAGTTGGAACGAGCTTTCGCTGTTGAGGCATTTTTTTCAATCGGTCAACCAATCGTCGCAACGCAACGTGCATTCCGTAGACATTTCAGTATTGCCCCCCCCTCCCCCGGGGTCGTGTTCCTGGCCGGCAGTCGATTTTTTCATGGGTAAACATCTTCAGGGAAACGGGTGATGTAAAGAAAAAGAAACCTGGCCTCCCACGAACAGCAAGATCACCCCAAAACATTGACTCAGTGTATAGAGAAGAATGGACGCCATCTTACTGATATCATCTTTAAAACTGGTAAAAAATAGAATTTAAATGTTGAACTAGTTGCAGTTCAAAGAATTACATGTATACCTGCATTACTTGTGTTTTAATTGATATTCCAAATAAGCAAGTTACTCTGCCCCACCCTGTACTAACTCAAGGTATAGGGTTGATAGTGGGTGCTATAGATGCGTAAGAAAAGCAGGACTGGTTATATGGTTATATGCAAGATAGACAACGGTTAACCGTAGTCTTGAAGAGGTCAAGATTATAGTGCTTGGGAAAACAGCAAGTTGGGAGTGTGTTCCATAAATCATCCCTTTTGGGTAAGAAGTTGTCCGAATGTAACATACTTCGAAGTTATCTCTCTATATTTCTGAGATGAGGTATTATGTACACTATTTACATTATTCGGACGACTGTCATCTTTGTCGCCATATTTATTACAACGTTTCGGTCGTTGTACGATCCGGCCTTCTTCAGGTGGTTGGAATGTCGAACTGAACCCTTTATTTCGCTCGATGGGGTAGGCTCTTCTAGTTCCACGTGCCATGTATAATGGATGTCAGTTATCAGTTATCTCCTGTTAATTCCCCTCTCCAATTTCTCCACCAGGTATTGAACTCCCACTCTTTGGGTCCTGACACAGGATATAACCAACGTCTTCATCCAATGTGCCATGTGTCCTCAAGAAAAGTCTGCCCCAGTGAGCTAAATTACTATCCCCGCCACGAGGGTAGATGTGGCACAAGGCCAAGTTTAACGTGGGTCATCCGAGCTTGTAGGCTCGGCCAAAAAATCCCCGTAGAACCCGTAGAATGGGTTCGAGTTGGTCTACCGCCCCGAACGAAACTCTGCCCTTCAGCATAGAATCGTCCGGGTTCCTCACTGCCCGAAGGCAGAGAGTTCAACTACAGCTAAGAACTGAGTAACAGATTCCAGGTAGTGTATTTAGCCACACCATCGCCACGAGGGTTGGATGTGGCACAAGGCCAGTTTAATTTGGGTTCTCCGAGCCCGTAGGCTCGGCCAAAAATATTCCCTTTCGAACCCGTATAAACGGATTCAGGGGCAGTCTATCTCCCCGAACGAGACTCTGCCCTTCGGCGGAGCCTCGTCCGGGTTCCTCCCTGTTTAGCTGGAACAGATCCCAGCTAGAGTCTGTAGTTCGTTGACTTACAGATACTTGTAAATAGTTGCTACATATGTTGAACATGTTTGCCGCAGTCTCTGAATATGGAATCCAGTGAAGTCCGTAATCTGTTCGATATCAGAGGTCGGCAGTGAAGATTCAGAGAAAGTAACGGTTGTTAAGTAATTCTTTAAGTCTTCGATATCAGGTTGGCAGTGCAGACAATTTGGGAGAAAAAATGGCTACCTTTATACACGTCGCATTGAATATTGTGAGCTTTCTGATTGGTTAACCCTTCTCTTGGTGGACTATAAAATGGGTCAGCTCATTTTGACTGGCTCACTAGTAAACATATATCCAAAAAACTGCAACAACTTATAGTTTAGTCACTCATGTGGGCGACAGGTTATTCCATTACATCACCTCGTTAGATCAAAACTTATATATGGATGTCATATATGACGCCGAACTCTAAACTGCCAGCTGTATATAAACGCTTCGTCAGATTAGTGCTTAAAAATGGCACCCAACGTATGAAAATATCTATGACGTAGTGAAGACCAACCGGTTTCGAACCTTCTTGCTACAGAATCATAAACTAAGAACTGTACCAGATAACAAACGAAAATGAAAAAAAAAATCACTTGATGGCATTCAACAGTCAATTATTTAAGTGTCATACGTGATACACGTTTGGACGATCATGTATCATTCAATACTTGACTGACGAGGCAGATATTTTTTTCCCGCAGTAGATTAGCATTTCTTTCTGCAGTCAGTCCTGTATTCAATCCATAGATGGAGAAAGAAAAGATGGATTCATGCCTTTCCCAGGTGTATTTGTACGTAAGTTAATCTAACGAACTCGACTAAAATTCGAACTCGGCGATATATATTACACAACAAAGCATATGTAACATGAAAAAAAATAATTGCATAATCAAGATGGTGACCTTCCACACTACTTCAGATAAAAGGTTAGAAAGGAAACCTCAATCAGTACTGGAAAAAATCAATTACAAATTTGAGAAACCTATTTTCCGGAAAAATTGTTTTGATAAGAATATTTTTATGAAAGTCAATGTCAATGAATGCCGAATGTTTCCTTATAGCATTACCGGCCTTAACGCCACATCTGGAGGGGGAGAATCGACCCTGAGTAGATCACGGAAAGACAGAGCTTTTACTGCTATATATAGAGAGAGATAGAGAGGAGGTAATGACAAGAGCGTCCACAGATCTAGTTACATAACATAGATTCAGAAATAATGATTCAAATTATCTTGGGATAAGAGTAATATTTCAAAATTAAATTACATCATCATCAAAAAACTGCGAATAGTAGATTTTTCTGTCAAAAACCAAAGAACTCTCAGAAATATAGTATTAAAATCAATGAACTATCGGAGATATAGTATTAAAATCAATGAACTATCGGAGATGTAGTATTAAAATTAATGAACTATCAGCGATATAGTATTAAAATCAATGAACTATCGGAGATATAGTATTAAAATTAATGAACTATCAGCGATATAGTATTAAAATCACTGAACTATAGGAGATATAGTATTAAAATTAATGAACTATCAGCGATATAGTATTAAAATTAATGAACTATCGGATATATAGTATTAAAATCAATGAACTATCGGAGATATAGTATTAAAATCAATGAACTATCGGAGATATAGTATTAAAATTAATGAACTATCGGAGATATAGTATTAAAATCAATGAACTATCGGAGATATAGTATTAAAATCAATGAACTATCGGAGATATAGTATTAAAATTAATGAACTATCGGAGATATAGTATTAAAATCAATGAACTATCGGAGATATAGTATTAAAATCAATGAACTATCGGAGATATAGTATTAAAATTAATGAACTATCAGCGATATAGTATTAAAATTAATGAACTATCGGAGATATAGTATTAAAATTAATGAACTATCAGCGATATAGTATTAAAATTAATGAACTATCGGAGATATAGTATTAAAATCAATGAACTATCGGAGATAGAGTATTAAAATTAATGAACTATCAGAGATATAGTATTAAAATTAATGAACTATCGGAGATATAGTATTAAAATCAATGAACTATCGGAGATATAGTATTAAAATTAATGAACTATCGTAGATATAGTATTAAAATCAATGAACTATCGGAGATATAGTATTAAAATTAATGAACTATCAGCGATATAGTATTAAAATCAATGAACTATCGGAGATATAGTATTAAAATTAATGAACTATCGGAGATATAGTATTAAAATCAATGAACTATCGGAGATATAGTATTAAAATTAATGAACTATCAGCGATATAGTATTAAAATTAATGAACTATCGGAGATATAGTATTAAAATTAATGAACTATCAGCGATATAGTATTAAAATTAATGAACTATCGGAGATATAGTATTAAAATCAATGAACTATCGGAGATATAGTATTAAAATTAATGAACTATCAGCGATATAGTATTAAAATTAATGAACTATCGGAGATATAGTATTAAAATCAATGAACTATCGGAGATATAGTATTAAAATTAATGAACTATCAGCGATATAGTATTAAAATCAATGAACTATCGGAGATATAGTATTAAAATTAATGAACTATCAGCGATATAATATTAAAATCAATGAACTATCGGAGATATAGTATTAAAATTAATGAACTATCAGCGATATAGTATTAAAATTAATGAACTATCGGAGATATAGTATTAAAATCAATGAACTATCGGAGATATAGTATTAAAATCAATGAACTATCGGAGATATAGTATTAAAATCAATGAACTATCGGAGATATAGTATTAAAATTAATGAACTATCAGCGATATAGTATTAAAATCAATGAACTATCGGAGATATAGTATTAAAATTAATGAACTATCAGCGATATAGTATTAAAATCAATGAACTATCGGAGATATAGTATTAAAATTAATGAACTATCAGCGATATAGCATTAAAATTAATGAACTATCGGAGATAGAGTATTAAAATCAATGAACTATCGGAGATATAGTATTAAAATTAATGAACTATTAGCGATATAGTATTAAAATTAATGAACTATCGGAGATATAGTATTAAAATCAATGAACTATCGGAGATATAGTATTAAAATTAATGAACTATCAGCGATATAGTATTAAAATTAATGAACTATCGGAGATATAGTATTAAAATCAATGAACTATCGGAGATATAGTATTAAAATTAATGAACTATCAGCGATATAGTATTAAAATTAATGAACTATCGGAGATATAGTATTAAAATCAATGAACTATCGGAGATATAGTATTAAAATTAATGAACTATCAGCGATATAGTATTAAAATTAATGAACTATCGGAGATATAGTATTAAAATCAATGAACTATCGGAGATATAGTATTAAAATTAATGAACTATCAGCGATATAGTATTAAAATTAATGAACTATCGGAGATATAGTATTAAAATCAATGAACTATCGGAGATATAGTATTAAAATTAATGAACTATCAGCGATATAGTATTAAAATTAATGAACTATCGGAGATATAGTATTAAAATCAATGAACTATCGGAGATATAGTATTAAAATTAATGAACTATCAGCGATATAGTATTAAAATTAATGAACTATCGGAGATATAGTATTAAAATCAATGAACTATCGGAGATATAGTATTAAAATCAATGAACTATCAGAGATATAGTATTAAAATCAATGAACTATCGGAGATATAGAATTAAAATCAATGAACTATCTGAGATATAGTATTAGAATTAACGACTAAGTTTATATATTTCCATTTCAATAACTCTTCGAAATGTGCTGAATAGGAAAAGAGAATAAAGCATGAGATTTTTTCTGAGTACAATAGTTACTATTAAGAGGCATTCTTTCATTATAAATGTATCTAATGATCATTTATTTATTTTCTATCTTCCATGCTTACTTAAATATGCTTTATTAGTACTAGTATTTATAGGAGTCTGACCATGAGTGCCGGATTCGAATCTCACCATGGTCGATTTGTCATGAAGGAGACTTCCTGATGTTATCAAACTGGAGGGTTCAATCCCTGTGTGCAGCAACTTTGGAAACTGCCTTAAAATCATACCACGGGTTGATCGAAGCCTTTTGAGAAAAATTGGGTAGACGTATCCCTTGGGTGCCGTCGATAACTGTGCTAGCACGATGTCATCGTGGCCGAGGCCTTGTTCAGATTGTTGATCATGCTAGAAAAAACGCTCTTTCGCAGAAACTGTAACTAACCAGAGGTGGGCTCTGTGGGTGTTGAATAAACAAAAATGCGACTGAGCAAGCTTCTGTAAAAGGGATTAGCTCGCCGTCCTAATAGACAAGTATCCTCGAATATGAGTGGGCAGCTATATATATATATATATATATATATATATATATATATATATATATATATATATATATATATTAATATGATTCAAAATTCTTACATGAAGCAATGTCAATTATTATTCATTTTGGACTAGTATTTCTTTCATCTTATTTCTCTTGCTTTTTATTCAAGGCTTATTCTTTATTTCTCATCTGCCCTGCTTACTTAAATATGCTTTATTACTAGTAGTATTAATAGGATTCAAATTTCTTAGATGAAGCATAGTCGACTATTATTCCTCGTTTACTGCTCTGTTTTTAAATGTCATTTATCCTGAAGATATAGACAGTTACGTCTCTCCACAGATTACTTTTTTTCAAAATCTGACAAATGACATTACTTTTTTGAAAAATTGTGGATTAAATTCCCCTGTTTTTAATTTGATAATTGTTCTAAACTAATTGACTTACAAGGCTAGAGATCTTAGTTTACTCTGTTCTTTAAACTGTACCTGGGCAGGGAAGAAAACGGATTTGATAGCGTTCCTAAGGAAATTTGGGCAAAAGCAAGCGCAACAAGCTGGAAATTAATTTCAACTTTTCTTTTATCTGCCACCAAAATCTTGTAGCTGGAATGAGAGTACTTCTAAGAAAGAAAGAAAGAAAGAAAGAAAGAAAGAAAGAAAGAAAGAAAGAAAATAAATTAGAATGAGAATGATGAAATAAAATGAGATGTAAAAAGACAAAGCCACAATAAAGAAAGCGACATAAAAAGAAAGAAAGAAAGAAAGAAAGAAAGAAAAAAGAAAAAGCATCCTCAGTGAAAGAAAAAAGAAAGAAAGCATGAATTTTTAACAAAAAAAGAAAAAACAAGTCTCGATTAAGAAAGAAAGAAAGTTAGAAAGGAAATAAATTAGAAAGAGTATGATGAAATAAAATGAGATGTAAAAAGACGAACCCACAATTAAGAAAGCGACATAGAAAGAAAGAAAAAAAAAAAGAAAACGCATCCTCAATGGAATAAAAAAGAAAAAAGATAGAAAGCATGAATTTTTAATGAAAAAAGAAAAAACAAGAATCGATTGAAAGAAAGAAAGAAAAAAGAAAGAAAAAAAGAAAGGCATTATTCTTAATGAGGAGGAAAAATAGAAAAGAAGGCCCGATAAAGAAAGAAAGAAAAAGAAAAAAAGAAAGAAAGAAAAATCATTCTCACCGAAAAAAAAGGGAGAAAAGAAGGCTCTAAAAAGAAATAAAAGAAATAATTCTTGATAAAAGAAAACAAGGTTCGAGAAAGAAAGAAAGAAAGAAAGAAAGAAAGAAAGAAAGAAAGAAAGAAAGAAAGGAAGGAAGGATCGTAAAAGATAGAAAGATAGAAAGACAAAAAACAACGAAATGGAAACGTCATTCGCAATAAAAAGAAAAAACAAATGAAATCTCGACAAAAAAAACAAAAAACAAGGAATAAAATAAAGTGGAGAATTAATTTTGCGTCAGCTAAAATTCAGATTTCTCAGAAAAGCCGTCTTACAGAAAGACACAGAGAGAAAAAAACAAAAACAAACATAAATGAAATAAAAGTGAGAAAAGCTTTTCAAGAAATAAATAGTGAAATATGTTTCACCTCTTCTATTTATTTGAGAGTTTCTCTTCCTGGTTGTCTTCCTAAATAAGGATATATTTATTTACCTCTTTGCACCAAATCACCGCCTGTCTTGTTACGCACCGCAATGTTTTCGGTAAATAGTTCGATTTGCCACAACATCGGAGATGAATGGAGACTTTTAGGGAGAGGAGGCGTTAGCTGTGGAAGTGAATAGAAAGAGTAAACAGAGCCGCATACGCAAGAAACTAAATACTTACTTATTACAATTCAACAAGCCGTGAACGTCATGACATCAATTCGCCGTGCACTTATAATAGCGTTGCACGCACGACTTCAGTCAGCTTTTCGGGGAACCGCACCGACAGAAGCAGACGATCACTGACGCCATCTTAAAATGGCTGAAAACCTATCGCGATGTCAGACCCCAACTTCACCCTAGCTTTTATGAAATGTCGATCGGCCAAGCTTAGCTCATTTAGGTCATTGTTTTGCCCATGATAAACGTCCCAAGAGTCCGTATTAACAATTATACGCTGCTTTGGATACGTTCCGTCGCTTGGAGGGAACGGTGATTAAACACCGTCCGCTTATTTTGACTTCTTTCTTCCACCCGCTCCCAAATAGACGTCCGTGCTCCAGGGATATAACCACGATCCTGCACCGACGAATGGGTGGAGCGCGGTGAATTTGCATCAAGTATTGATACCTGACAGCAGAAGAATTTCGAATCTATAGACTTAACGAAGCATTTATCTGACAGGTGGTGGCAGGGAAGGTCAAAATTATCAGATCTTATTCCAACGTTGCAAGTTTTGTATACACACGGATTTGGGGCGTTATCTCATCTGTTAATCACAACTGTTCAAAATGGGCGCCTGCAATGGTTATCAAGCACGGCTGCGAGTCCAATTTACGAGTGCGGTGATTTAGATCCGCACTGGGTGCCCTAATACTATATCCTTGTGTAATATTATCTTCGTAAGATCTGAAAAGATTACGGAACTAAAATTAAAAAAATAATTACGCATTCATGAATCCTTCAAATTAACGATCAAGGATACTTGGTTTCAGGTCTTTCTTCGAACGTTCGATCTTCAACTCGTAGATCGTGCATATATATAATATATGTATATATATATATATATATATATATATATATATATATATATATATATATATACAGGGTGTCCATAAAGTTCGTGTGCACTTTAAAAAATTATAACTTTATTTGTATTTGCGATAGAAATAATTTGTAAAAAGGATTAGAAAGAAGTAAATATATATTTTTTAAAGTTTTATTGAAATTTTATTTAAGTTTCCACATGGCCTCCATCATTAGCAATACAAAGGGTAATACGATTTTGCAGTTCACGGAAAACATTTGCCAACTGATTTACAGTAATGTCTGAAATCACATTAGTTATTTTAGCTATACTTAAAACTAGGTACATTGAACTTTATGAGATTTATTTACAGATTATTTCTATCGCAAATAAAAATAAAGTTATAATTTTTTTAAAGTGCACACGAACATTATGAACACCCTGCATATATATATATATATATATATATATATATATATATATATATACTTAATGAAAAACAGACACTTTAATGTACCATTATTGTTTTTCATTAAATATTAGCTCTGTTCTTCACATTGAGCTCTTAGGATTTCATCCTCCTTGGATTTACCAATTCGGTTTACCAAGTTCTTCATAACTTATATATATATATATATATATATATATATATAGAAGTCACACCAATCAAGGCGAGAGTGTCACTAGTACGCAAGGGGTTACAGATGATTGAGAATAGGCGTGTTTGAGGAAAGGATACAGAGAAGGACGGGCAAGAAGCTTAGGGTGTCAGAGATGTCGATTGATATTACACTATAATATTTGAAGGTTATAGTCATCGGGGAAGTAAGTAAGGGGAAGGGAGTTCCACAGACGGGAAGTGCGAGAGAAGAAGAATGTTTGAGTAGAAGAGACGGTTACACTTAACCGTTTTGACAGTAAAAGGGTGGGACAGAGATGCCAGCCTGGTACACGTATAACTTTGTTTCTTATAATTTAGCATTTTATTTCTGGGATAGGCATTTATTTATTCGCGTATTAGTCTCATCTTGGATGATACTGATGTTACTATAGCAACACTGTTTCGACCAAATACAACATCATTGATACGGAATATTTGTTGACTATTGTGATATTTTATCGCTGATATGTCAGTTACTTGTTTGTTTTTGCTATACTGTTGCTTCAAGAATTGAACTCATGACCACTAGATGACAATAACACATGTATAACCAACTCCTATAACCACTACGCCACTGTTCCGAAGGACATTAGTGGAACAAATAATTGACATCACAGGGATAAAATATCACAAAAATCAACAGCTATGCCATATCAGTCAGTTAATCAATGGACACCTGATGATAAACAGAGGGTACTTGGTCGAAAGGTTTGCTTAGAATCTATATTAACAAAGATGAGAACAATGGTTCCAAATGAGAGATGAATACTGACAATTACTCCTCTCAGAAATATTAGAAATAGACAC
>CAHIKZ030004663.1:320000-337500 GCA_903632075.3 Acanthosepion pharaonis
ATTTGAATGACGCCTCAAACGTTTATAACAGCATACTTGTCTACATTCGCAATACAGGAAAAATTGTTGATAAAATCTAAATATCTAAACATTTTCATGAAAATAATAAGCATAAACTAAAAATTCTTGAAGCTGCATTAAAATGAAAAGAAACCGTTTATAAAATTAATTATGAATACAGCACAAATGTTTCAGAATTTTTGCAGTCGACAGTTTAAAATATCGAGGTTTGCAGTAATATTTTTAATACTTGCTTCTTAAAAAAAATCTCTCGACAACGCCAACTTAGTTATCTACGTTACGTAAGGTATCTTATCCCGTGGGAAGCGGTCTGGGTTTATAGTTTATTTATGGCCAGATTTTTGTTTAGTTTAATATCTGTTCCGACTATGTGATGTTTTTCTAACGGCCCCGGGGAGTGTTTTTTTTTTCCTGGGACTCACAGTAAATACTTTTTGTACTACTAAGCGATGGAGGATTTAAATTTAATGTAATAACTCGTGCTGTCCAACACTCTTATATACGTCCATATCTTTATACATACACATATCTGTACATTTACATGATCATACATACTGTTGTGGTAGGATCCACCTAATTTGCATAGTGGAGTACCGACCATATAAATATGGTTGGTACCGGGAAGAGAGGGAAGAATCAAGAGATTCAACCAGAGACTCTGCCCGACTGCGACTCAGTCAACACATTCTCCAGGAACGGTCTTACCAGGAATATACAAAAGACTATATGTAAACATTGTGTACACTTTCTTGTTTCAATACATTTTGTTCTAAGTACTTTTTGTGTTGCATTATTATTACATGCATTAGTCAAGTTTCAACACATACATGACACTATACGTATATATACACCCCCACATATATGCGCATGTATTCTTATGTAATTTGGAATTTATTTCTATGTCTACATTTAGTGATTAGTTCTCTCCGTTGATTTAATACTTTGCATTGATCTTTATATTTTATTATCCTGATTTTTTTTTCTTCTAAACATAGATTGTACCTACCCCTAAAACTATTGAGGGATGTTCACGAAACCTAGAATTTTTCAATTTATTTGAGAATTCAGACCCTTTTCCTTCAATTCCCCCAATTTTTTTTTCGAAAGGCCTGTTTGGTGTTTTAATTTTTGATTGGCGAATGAATGTCTATGTGTATTCATTCTCTTTAAGCCACCACCAGTCGCTAACACAAACTAACTCTCATTAACAAGGCGCCGACTAGAGGAATACTGACTTTAAAAATAACTTTAGAACGACCCTCAGAGACAAGCACATAGAGGCTGGCGATAGCTGTATAAAAAAAAAGGTTTGAAATAGACGATATCTATGTTGAGGTAATTTTTGTTTTTTGCCGAAATATATATATATATATATATATATATATAAACAAAAATCGCCTCAAATATATATATATATATATATATATATATATATATATATATATATATATAGTAAAAAGGCTTAAACACTAATATTCCATGGTCATAATTTATTCCATTGGAATCGTAAATACGATCCAATTCATCAGACCTACAAATTCAAAAAGAAAACAGAAAAAAAAACAACTGCGGAAATAAAAACAGAATTTAGAGAGAGTGTAAGTATGAGGAGGAGGGAGATTAAACCTTAACAGAGAGAATTTTAGGAGAGATGGGTGGAAGGGGTTTAATTAAGAGAAAAGAATGAATGTTGACGGATGTCTAATGCATAAAGATACATTTCGTGGTTACATATACACACCATAGACAATCTAATGTTAGAATAAGAGGGAGGGAAAGACGAGGTGGGGGAAAGAGATGGGACGAAGGAAAGTAAAATTGCGTTTACTTAAAGGGCCGCTTTGTAATTGAGAAAATTTGACAAATTTAATATCGACTACAGGTTACAAATCAAAGATAAATATAACGATTATCTAATCCAGCAAGGACCTATATTTCTATGTTCAAAAGCATATGCGAATACACACAATAACATATATATGTGTATATACATGGATTCTTCCTCTTGGAATTTTTTTTTCTAAAAATATACATGTATGGGTATTTATATATTTTGCCTATGTATGTATATTTTCCACTAATATTATATATATATATATATATATATATATATATATATATTAAAAAAAAAAATCGCCTCAATATATATATATATATATATATATATATATATATATATATATATTAATTACATGTAAAAAAAAAACAAAATTTACCTCAACATACGTATATATATGACTGATAGAAATAATCAGGAGGATTTGAACTAATCATTCGTCGTGTCTAGAAGAAACCTCAACAGAATACACTGGACGGCCGTTTGATCCTATATTTGGGACTCATCAGCAGTACGCATCCTCTACCAAGAATTGAAACTTGGACATTTACGGTAGAAGGCAAACGCCATACCAACTGTACCAACGGTACCTATATATATGGCGAAGCAGAGAAGACGGTCGTTTTGAAATGGTTATTAATCAACCCCAGGGGACGGGACATATATCCGACGTGTACCGTTCAGTCCGCGGTGTCTTAGCATACTCTTTTTCTTTACAGTTGAAGCCATGGCGTTATGGATGATAGAGTACTAGGTGTTTGCCTACCACAGTTTTCTGAAGTAAAACGAGTCTGTCACGGGAGTTCAGTCGTCGATTCCACACTCGCCGAAATTAGGCTGTTTCTACTCGTAACACAATATCACGTTGGGTTCAAATTACACTAAGGATTAGCAGACCGGTGGCGAACCCACGAACGGTACGTACCTCAGAAAATATGGACGCAGCAGACAAGATTTGCTGCACAGTCCGAATCGCTCTACTCGGAGGCATGATACTGAACTTGACATCGATAATCGTTCAGTAAGGCGTATTTTGCTCAATCTGCAATTCCACCCCTAGAAATTGGTCATTGGGCAACAGTTGTGACCAGGAGACTATGTGCTTAACTTCGCACGTCAGAAGGGAAGCATTTTTGGGGGCAAATGACAACCTCATTTTGGTAATGAGTGATGAAGCTTATTTTTCATCTCATTGGCATGGGGAATCAACAGAATTGTCAATATTGATCTCGTGTTCCGTACATTAGACGATTTGAAGGAAGCTATTCGCGTGGAACGCGTCCAAATCGGCAAACCAAGGCTAGAAAGAGTGGAGGCCAACTCCCAAGAACGCCTTCAAAAATGCCTCAATGAAAATGAGGGATGTTGTTTTCCACACTTAATTTTATCTAATGCTTATTCAATACACATAAAGTTCGGTTCTAAATTCCAACGTATATTACCTGAAGAAAGCCGGAGTGTACAACGGCTGAAACGTCGCGAATATGACAATAAATATAAGGACACCAATCCGGACAATGTAAATAGTGCAAATAGTAACAATACAGACAGATATATATATATATATATATATATATATATATATATATATATATATATATAATTATTTATTTAAAAATATGATTCCAACTCGCGACATAAGAGGTCTCATGTTTCAAAACAAGAGCTGAAAACTTCAATATAATTTTTTGAAATAAATTGAATTAAATAATTATATTTATGCTCTACATTTGTATCGAGCACTATTTTTTAAAAATAATAACTAAAATACTAAGGAACTTTGGATCTACCTAACCAGTTCTTTCCTATTTTCTATATATTTTCACAAATATATATATATATATATAAATATATATATATATATATACAGATATAAATTCTGTATATATCTGAACTTTATTGTATGTGCGTCTTATATGAAGCAAGAATGGCCACCCCTGGACGATGCTTATTAAAGACACAGCTTAAAGTGTAACAATATAGCCTATCGAACTAGTACGACTGCAGTGAGATCGATACATTCTTTGGGATTTAATCAATATCGATAAATATGGCCAACGTTATTCTGATTTTCTATAATGAAAAATTTGAAAAACCGGGAATGTTTAGTGTGTGGAAGGCAAGAACCAATATAGAAGACATTTACCATTGTTTGTTAACCAATAGACTGAAATATGCCCTCAACTACGAAGCTGGGTGTTTCTAGATGAAGAGAAAAATCTATAAAAATAACTATAATTTTTTTTTTTTCGCTACCTTTTATTTTCAAGTTTTTTTGTTTTTTGGGGTTTTTTTTTAGTGTGAAGAACCAAGAACGAATTTCAATGCCTGCTACTCTTTTAATAAATACCGATTGTAAAATTTCGCCGTTGTTGGATGAGTAAAGAAGAAGGATGTACAATCGACTTGATTAGTCTTTCGTTGTCTGTTATTCCGTGGGTGTGGATATTTCTGAAATTGGGGGAGCGGGCAGCTAGAAATATTTCATGTCATCAGTTATACATACAATATTGCAAAGAAAGGAGTTAAAAATGGAACCTTTGTTTGCCGTTGCTAACATCTTTATGATTATATTTAAAATGCTTCTTGCTGTTAGTTTTCAACAAAAATAAAATAACAGGAGTAAAAAAAAAAAATAGAATTAGATATTTGCCGTAACTTAAAAAGAAATGTAGAAAAAAATACTATTGCAAAGGGTAGAAGACATTGTATTTTTGTATGGAATTTTCACTACACTAAAATAGCCTTGCATTGGGCAATTGATAGAGTATGAGTCATGAGCAGTAAGGTCCAATCTTTGTATCACTGTAAATAAATAAAAAATCAAATACTGATTTCCAACAATAAGGCTTTTATTAACACGTGCACACGCTCATACATAAACACACATACACACACATATGTATATGGGTGTCAGTGCGTGCGGGTGTGTGTGTGTTCCAAGTACTGTCGACCAGAATTCTTCGTTATCAAAGGAAAAACGTAAAATGTCGAAACCCAAAACATAAAAGATAATTTTGGCAAACTATTTTGCAAGTTTCGACCTATCAAACACTTTATTTCACATATCAAACATTTTGTTGCACATATCAAATATTTTATTCGAGACCAGAAAAACACCTCAAAAGCTATAGCACACCTTCCTTGGCCGTTAAATATAATACTACAGTAAATGGATACATAGTTTGGTCAATGGTGTAGCTAGGGTCAGCAGTACATACTCTAATTTTATATGTCGTCTAGGATGCGACCCCCTTAAGATTAGCTTCAAAATTAGGTTTTCAATAGTCGCTTGATACCCATATATATATATATATATATATATATATATATATATATATATATATATATATAGTAGCAGCATGTCCCGGCGTTGCCCGTGCTTGATTCAAAAATCGTACGACTCACACAGCAATCGCTATCATTTAACTTAAAATATTTTTGCCCTTCCTTGCCTTTA
Source organism: Acanthosepion pharaonis (assembly GCA_903632075.3). Taxonomy (NCBI): domain Eukaryota; kingdom Metazoa; phylum Mollusca; class Cephalopoda; order Sepiida; family Sepiidae; genus Acanthosepion; species Acanthosepion pharaonis. The sequence goes on from CAHIKZ030004663.1 coordinate 325,319, forward strand.
AAGGAGTGCCCTTTGACGTGCTGATGTTGCTACATTCCTTACTTCTTGCCTATCTCACACTGCGAATTTTTTCGAAGCTTAATACTAAACATTAAATCTGTTACGAAAAAAGAACTAAACAAAATGAACACAAAACGATCAGCTTTAAAAAAAGGACTCGTAACTGGAAAAACCGAATGAAAAAAGAATGTTAACAACAAATACTTTTTCACACCCAACCCAGTTCTGCGGAATCAGAATCAACGTTGAGTTTAAGCAAGCGAATGAGCCAATTGGAATAAAGTGCCATGCAGATTTAAATTTTTCCCACTCGTGACGTATGCAGCTATCGATTTTTTTTTTGCATGCTAGCATACTAGTTAATATTCGTGTCAGTCAACTGTTGGCTCACGCGCTAGCCAATAGAATCTTCCTGCTTATTCGCGGCAGCCAGCTATAGGCTCCCACTCTGCAAACGACAGATATAACATTATCAATACAACATGACAAAGACCATTTGTCATATTGTATTGATAATGTTATATTTATGAATATGTCCTGAAGATGGTTTATTAGACCGAAACGTCAGACGTCGACATATTAACATTAAAACAGCATAATCGTATATAAGGATTTTGTTTTGCTTTTTTTCCGTATATATTTTTCTTCATACTGTCGGATCTATATCCATATATTTTTACATATATATATATATATATATATATATATATATATATATATATATATATATATATATATATAAAGATATATATATATATAGAGAGAGAGAGAGACGGATGAGTGATCAGTAAATCCGAAGTGTTTAAAATCGTCAATTGCATGTACCCTGCAATGTACCCTCTCTACATCATAAAACTATGACACGTATACCAAATGTTAGATGATTCTAGAATCACAGTTTGTTATATCAATTCCAATTTCTGAGCTTCTTGTTATCAAAAACCTTATTTATATAATATATTTAACTCGTTTATATATATATATATATATATATATATATATGTGTGTGTGTGTGTGTGTGTGTGTGTGTGTGTGTGTAGTTGGGTATTTGGCAATCAATCCCACTTTAATATCTGTTTCCGTTGAACAAGTCTGAGAAGGTGCTTCTGAAAAAATAAATCCTAGAAATTATCTAAGCGTTTAGCCGAAAGCGATAGAAACTAACAAAGTTATGAACAATCTTTGCACTCACCAAGTGCAGATAATAAGATACTTGTAGATATAGAAGAAAAACTTCATAAAAATTAGACAAAAATACTTTGTCAGTCTTGTTCAAAGAAAGTTTATATATATATATATATATATATATATATATATATATATATAAGTGTAAAGTATTTTAGTAACAATGTCCAGACATTATATATAAGTGTTCAATTATATATAAGTGTTCATAAGTATATGTAGAGTTTAATAATAATAATAATATACTAACAATTCTAATAAAAACATCTTATAAACTGCTACATAAAACATTTTTACCACCGCTCGTACTGAGGGTATTGCTGATTTTAAACCATAAAATGGCCGTCTATTCTCCAGTTGAGCACTACCGCCTGAAGAGACACATTTCGTGCTGAAACATGATTGCATTTATGTAGCGATTTATTACATGTTTTTGTTATTGTTTATATATATATATATATATATATATATATATATATATATATATATATATCGGCATGTGTTTGACGCTTATATATATATATATATATATGTATATATATATACTGAATAAATTACAAATATTATGTCTGCTTATTTTGATCATAATCCTTTCATGTTGGCGAATAGTTTTCTATATATTACTATTGAATAAGGCAGGAAATACACTGTAACAGTGAGTATTACTTTTATTTTCCAAGTACTTTCTATCACTTTTTTACAGCATCATCAGGGGTGCAACTGGTAAGGCAAAAACTATGTGTAGCTATTCATTACTGAATTTACATAGTTTTTGCCTTAGCATTTGCACCCCTGATGATGATCTCAGAAAGAAATGCAAAGTAATATAAGCCAAAAATTCGTAAATAAAAAGGACTTTGATAAATATAAGCAAACATAATGTTTGTAATTTATTCAATCAGGCTTGCCTAAAATAAAATTTGCTTCATATATATATATATATATATATATATATATATATATATATATATAATTTATGTGGCACGGCGGAGTAGTGGGTAGCGGCTCGGACTGAATTCCAGTCGAATCCATTACATTCACTTACGTGTTCTTACCCTTGGGAAAATATGAATCCTCTTCTCCCTTCAGCTCTGGGTAATTAGCAGGATAGAGTGGATTCTATAGCCTTGGATGGCAACTGGTCTAGGAGAAGGACAACTCTGAATTCAAAACCTATAGGAGTTTGTTTGGGGACTTTGTGGCACGTAGTACACCAAGTCTCTCTATTCGGCTCTTCGAAAAAGTATATTTGGTTCTGCACAAAACCTTCACGACTATAATCAAAATCATATGTGCTGGTGTCTAGTTCCTGGAAACTGAGTTCCTGGCCCTCAACGTCGAATACGTATTTTTTGAAACATAACATGAAGATACCGAAAGATTGAAACCAAGTTACCGTGATTAGTTGATCTAATATTTTTTTTAATTTAAAAGTTCTGCTTGTTAAATTCTTATTTTCTTCATAAGCATTTTGAGTAGTAATGTCAGTTTTGTTTTGTTTTCTGACTATTGGTTCAGTATCGTTTATTTCTTTCTCTATTATTTATCATTCGAACATTTCAAACGACATTTGCGTATAGTTTTATCCATTTATGATTTTTGTATTTATCGATTGTAACGTAAAATTTTTGATGGACGAGGATCTGTATACAAATTTGTAGGAAAAGCGTTCGATTCGTAACGTTATTTTGATTTTCTTTTCTTGGATTATCAGTTTCTTCTATTATTTATCTTTGAAATATTTTAACAACAAGAAAATCATACTATTCTAATTCATATAATGAGTTCTATTATTATCACTTAAATATTCAATAACAATTCTTAAAATGGTACATTTGATACCAATCTGTTTGCTATGACATCCAGTGTAAAACATATATGTATATATGTGTGTTCGTGTTTTTTGTATATATATATATATATATATATATATATATATATATATATATATATATATATATGTGTGTGTGTGTGTATGTATGTGTGTGTGTGTGTATACAGTGTGGCGCGCGAACATCTAAGGGACATCATAGGGGATCATAGACATGTTATCGCTCCGCCACATCTTCACCTTCAACATATGTCTATATTTCTGAGATGAAGTATTCTAACTATTTACACTATTTGCTTTGTTCAGGCTGTTGTCATCATCTTTACTGCCATATTCACCTTCAACATCTGTCTATATTTCTGAGATGTGGTATTGTAACTATTTACACTATTTGCTTTGTTCAGACTGTTGTCCTCATATTTATTGCCATATTCACCTTCAACATCTGTCTATATTTCTGAGATGAGGTATTGTAACTATTTACACTATTTGCTTTGTTCAGGCGGTTGTCCTCATCTTTACTGCTATATTCACCTTCAACATCTGTCTATATTTCTGAGATGAGGTATTGTAACTATTTACACTATTTGCTTTGTTCAGGCTGTTGTCCTCATATTTATTGCCATATTCACTTTCAACATCTGTCTATATTTCTGAGATGAGGTATTGTAACTATTTACACTATTTGCTTTGTTCAGGCGGTTGTCCTCATCTTTACTGCTATATTCACCTTCAACATCTGTCTATATTTCTGAGATGAGGTATTGTAACTATTTACACTATTTGCTTTGTTCAGGCTGTTGTCCTCATATTTATTGCCATATTCACCTTCAACATCTGTCTATATTTCTGAGATGAGGTATTGTAACTATTTACACTATTTGCTTTGTTCAGGCGGTTGTCCTCATCTTTATTGCCATATTCACCTGCAACATCTGTCTATATTTCTGAGATGAGATATTGTAACTATTTACTCTATTTGCATTGTTCGGACTGTTCTCCTCATCTTTATTGTCATATTCCCGATGTTTCGACCGTTGTACTCTCTGGCCATCTTGCGGTGATATACATTAGAATTTCTAAACAAAACATACACAAGTTCGTGTGGTAGATTATGCGCTGCTTTTCATTGCCTTTAATCCATCCTGTGAGTGTCAAATATTCCAAGCCCTATTTCGTCACTATGCGTCCTAGAAATTTCTATTGCCTCTTTCTGATTCTAAATATAAGTGTCCTTTTTTCCGTTTTCTCTAAGACTTCGTTCTTGCTCTGTGTGTGGAAGGGGGTGGTCATGATTATTTCCTCTCTGTCCAGTTATGGTTACATAAAGATATAACCTTACAACTCAAGTCATACTCTCTATAAACTCTCGATCTATGTGTCGTATGGCTTCGGGGCGTTGCTGATCATGAGTCTCTACAGTTTCGTGCCCTTTTGTAGTTTATGCGTTGTTCCGCTTGCCTTCCATCTGTCCTGAGAGTATCGACATTTCCCAGCTCTCTTTCCTCATTCTGTACCTTAGAAATGTCAACTCTCTCTTTCTGATGTTAAGTATAAGGGTTCATTTTCTTTCCACAAAAAGATCACAGTTGCTATTGTGCTCGGTTCATGGTATTCTCAGTATCCTTCTGTAGAACCCCATTTCTGTTGCTTCAGGTCTCTTCTTCATTTGTGATGAGGTTGTCTACCAGTCATTGCTACATAGGAGGATTGATATTCCATGATAGTTCAGTAAATTTATATATATATATATATATATATATATATATATATATATTGTTTAAAAATATGATTCCTTCGCTTTTAAACAAATAAATATTATTATAATGAAGCTCTACTTATGTATGGAGCACTGTCTTCTTAAAAATAAAAACACAAATACTAAGGAACTCCGGATTATGCACCCAACGAGTTCTTTTCTATTTTCTGCATACCTGCGCACTTATATATATATATATATATATATGTGTGTGTGTGTGTGTGTGTGTGTGTGTGTGTATGTATGTATGTATGTATTAGCTCTATCTCTGATATTGAGCGCTTTCTAATAAGTACCGCGCATATAATATATAAATAATTATACATATATATATTTATTAATATTTATATACACTTTTCACACACACACACACACACACACACATATATATAAACATATATATATATATATATATATATATATATATATATATATATATATATATATATATATATATATATATATAGCGTGTACTATTCAATGTACAGCCCTTTATTCAAAACTGTCTCAGGTAGCCTGAAGTCTCCTTTACAAACCATTTTTTTTGTTTTGCTGGAGTGGGGACTGAAAATAGGAATGCGCCTACTCTAGCGTGTGTTTTTTTTTTATTATTATTTTTGCCGAAATCCATAATTCTGAAAACAGAAAGAGCAAGAATTGTGTATTTCTGTGTGCATATGTACACGTACGGGGTTGACGGTGTAATAAAATACTTTATTACTGATCATCATTATTCTCTTTTTGTTCAATTATGGCTACTACTCATATTTTAGGATTTCTTCTTCTTGCTCGTCTTCCGTGTGCCGTGTTACTTCAGGACGTGGGCGATCAGGTATAAAATTAATCTTAACTTTTTATTGTATTTTTCTTGTATACGAACAAGAACTTTCTTTTTTGTTTGTAGAAAATGTCCAAATGATTGTTCGTTCTGAGCACTTACGGCTAATCTGTCAGTCATTTTCAATAATTCTGATTGTTCTCTGGTTATATAGTGTAGATATACAGGACGTTCCACAATCGTTGAAACAAAGCATCGGTCTCTCAGATGAGGAGAAATCGTGCAACGTGAGGACCTCGATGAAGAGTAATAGTGTTTCCAGCACAATGGTGTTCCTTCTGACAATGCTTATGTTACCGTGGCATGGCTCCGTGAAAGGTTTAGGGCGTGTCTCATCCGCCTCAAAGCTGAAGTGGAATAGGCAACTCTAATCTGAGCCTCTCCCCCAGATTTCTTCCTCTGGGGTTATCACATTGTGCAGTTACTTATTTTTGCGTTTTTACGAGTTTTACAATATGTCCTCATAAATTTCCTTAGGTGTCATATTTTTTTTGGCAGATACTTTATGGCTGCTTCGGCCTCTTTTATGTCTACTTTTAGAATTGACTCACACCTCTCACCTCCGTATGGGCCCCACCTTCACAGAAATAAAAAAAAAACAGAAATCTAAAAGATTTTTTTTAGTTTGATAAGAAGTGCTAGTGAGTCTTCTTTCTGGGTGAGTCTTAGAACGTTTTGAACGACCCGTATATTTAATTTACATTATATATATATATATATATATATATATATATATACATATATACATATATATATATATATATATTGAACAATAAAAAATATTAAAAAATTAAAATCTTCAGACACACTGGGTTGTAGATTAATATTCTTTCGTCTTTTATTATTATTATTTCATTTATATTCCTCGACTAGTTTCGGCCAAAATGGCCATTTTCAGGAGAAGAAATATTTCTGGTTGCTGGTAGCAGTAAACTACAGAAATGAATGTCTTGATGGAGAAAATGATCTTTTGTTTGTAGTTTTCATTTGTTTTTTTTATATTTTAACTTTTTAACATGAATCTTTTAACATTCCTTGTGTTGGTAAAACAGTCACTTCAAAGTTATTATTTGAGATAAGAGCTGGATAGATCAGTTTGACAGTTTTATTGGTTATATATATATATATATATATATATATATATATATATATATATATATATTGGATTGGTGCAGAATTACCAAGCGTTTTTGTAGGCGAGTTATTTGTTAATAAAATTGCTTTTTTTTTAATTTACATATATAATTGAATATAATTTGTAATTTACATATATAATTGAATATAATTTTGTAATTTGCATATATAGTTGAATTGTTATGTTTTTTTTTCATAATAAATATTGTTTAAAACGCCTGATTATTATGTCCCAGCCCAATACATATATATATATATATATATATATATATATATATATATATATATATATATATATATATATATATATATATTATAAATTAATTGATTTAAAATATGGTTTTTTTCGCTACACAGTTCCAACGATGATTCAAAATATCTTACTGTTTTTTTTTTTATATATATATATATATATATATATATATATATATATATATATAGGGTGTTTCACAATTGTTGAAACAAAGCATCTGCCACTCAGATGAGGAGTGATCGAGAAGCGTGGGGGCCTTGATGAAAAGGAACAGTGGTTCCAGCACCATGGTGCTCTTTCATACACTGCTAATGTTACCGTTGCATGGCTCCGTGAAACTTTTGGGGAGCGTCTCGTCAGCCGCTGACCTGAAACCCCGCCCGCAGATTTCTTCTTCTGGGGGTTCCTCTAGGACAACATTTGCTAGAACAATCCTTCGTACCGTTGAAGACAGCCATCACTGAGAAGATTCGAGCAATCACCCAGGAAGAAGGCTCACGCGTTATCAACAACTTTGTATTAACACTTTGAGCCTTGAACAACGCTTTACCGGTGGTAGAGAAGAATGAGGTAATGCCAGGCTACCGGTTGAACGGTGGTAGAGAAGAATGACGTAATGCTCAGCCACCGGTTGAACGGTGGTAGAGAAGAATGACGCAATGCCCAGCCACCGGTTGAACGGTGGTAGAGAAGAATGACGCAATGCCCAGCCACCGGTTGAACGGTGGTAGAGAAGAATGACTCAATGCCCAGCCACCGGTTGAACGGTGGTAGAGAAGAATGACGTAATGCCCAGCCACCGGTTGAACGGTGGTAGAGAAGAATGACGTAATGCCCAGCCACCGGTTGAACGGTGGTAGAGAAGAATGACGTAATGCCCAGCCACCGGTTGAACAGTGGTAGAGAAGAATGACGTAATGCCCAGTCACCGGTTGAACGGTGGTAGAGAAAAATGAATTAATGCCCAGCCACCGGTTGGACGGTGGGTAACCCCTTGTAACTATTTTTATATCTGCACTGAAATATTACATGCCAATTATTTGTGAATTTTGACTCAGGAGCTCAGACAGAAGGATTAAAATTGTTCAAGAACGCAGGGGCTCAAATTGTTAAACAGTGCCTTCAACTGAACAGCGGACATCTGGAACATGTACTCTAGATACCCTCTTGATATTTTTGGTTCATGCTTGAGACTAAATGCTTGCAGATCCTAAAATATCCCATCCTCTTATTGAAAAATAAATGTCGTCTTACGTAAGACGAAAAACTATCAGGTCATCCCATAAGTTCTGTCCGAATTTTAACTTTTTGCTAAAATGAACGAAATTTAAAGAGTATTTTATAATGTCTAATGGAGCTGAACATTATTTTTATGTTTAGATGCATTTAAACTTGTCAAATTTTAGTTCAGAGAACAATAAAATTAAATTTCGTTTGATTAAAACCCTGCTAACATGTAACTATCCAAGAATCATTTGAGGCACATAATGCTTTATGAGTTCAAGAAAGGAAACTCAGCAGCCGAAGCGGCTAGAAACATTCACTCAGTTTATGGAGAGGAATGTGTGAATGAAAGAACTTGCAGAAGATGGTTTGCAAAATTCAGAGGTGGAGATTTCACCCTTGAAGATGAAGATCGAACCGGACGTCCAGTTGAGTTTGATGAAAAGCTTCTTGAAGCAGCCATGGAGAAAATCCTGCTTTATCAGTTGAGGAATTGGCAGTGGTTCTCAGTTCAAACCATACAACTGTTCATCGTCATCTTTAACAACTTGGAAAAGTTCCTAAACTTGGAAAATAGGTGTCTCACGAATTGGCTGAAAACAATCTTAAATCCCGGGTTGACATCTGCTCTTCTCTCCATTCTCGCCAACTTTTTTCACCTTTTTTTGGATAGACTTGTGACTGGCGACGAAAAATGGATCTTTTATCGAAATGTTAAGCGTCGTAGACAGTGGTTTGGTAAAGGGGAAGGACCCCAGCGACAGCCGAGAAGGGAACTTCATGGGCAAAAGGTTCTTCTTTCAATCTGGTGGGATCGACAAGGAATAATCCACTTTGAATTCTTACCACCTAATGCAACAATTAATGTTCAAATATACTGTCAGCAATTAGAGCGTTTGAACCAAGCTTTGAAGAAAAAAGACCTGCTCGAGTGAATCGAAAAGAGGTGATGTTTCATCAGGACAATGTGCGCCCCCACACAGCAAGTATCACGTCACAGAACTTGGTTGGGAGAAAATTCCTCATCCACCTTATTCTCTCGATCTTTCTCCTTCAGACTACCATTTGTTTCGTAACTTACAGAATCATTTGGAAGAAACCGCTTTTGTAACACAGGAAGAGGTTAAAACTGACATTTGTGGGTTCTTCGAATCAAAGCCAAAATAATTTTACAGTAATGGAATTAGTAAGTTTGTTAATAGATCGAAGGAAGTCATTTGATAATCAGGGAAAATACATTGTTGATTGAATCTGTAATTAAATGTAACATCTGGTCACTTGTTTTCTTTATTCAAAATTCGGACAGAACTTATGGGATGACCTGATACATCCGAGTCTTGGGTATGACGATAAACTACATCCAGCAGCAAGGCCTCTGATCAGGAGGTTTTGAGGAGCGTGGAACCACCTCTTAATTTCTGGTGTTCCTAGGTCTACCCTGAACCAGGTTGGTAGCACCTGTTAGGGTCCCAGCTATGGGCTAATAGTTAACTATTACCAGCCATACTTTTTTGAAAAAAAATATTACCAGCAATACAATTTTGTAAGAAAAATGTTACCAAAAATAGATTTTTGACAAAACAAAATATTACCAGCAATAAAAAATGTTGCCGGCATTAAATAAGCCATTGATTTTGATATGTCATAAACAAAACATTTCAATAAATGTAATTTTCATTTGTCTATTTGTTGAAACTTGACTAATGCATGGAATAATAATGCAACACAAAATGTACTTAGAACAAAATGTATTGAAACAAGAAAGTGTACACAATATTTACATATAGTCTTTTGTATATTCCTGGTAAGACCGTTCCTGGAGAATGTGTTGACTGAGTCGCAGTCGGGCAGAGTCTCTGGTTGAATCTCTTGATTCCTCCCTCTCTTCCCGGTACCAACCATATTTATATGGTCGGTACTCCACTATGCAAATTAGGTTGATCCTACCACAACACTATTATTTATTGTTATTGATTTGTGCTCGATCATTTTGTTTTAATAATTGTAAAACACCCTGTTCATATATGCATATTTTAATCTTTAAATATTTTTAATATGACATTATCTCTCATGGTGTTTTAAAATCTGTGTTTTATTTGGGTCGACTGGAACACAAAGAATGACTTCGGGCGATAAAGTGAAGACATGCAGTCATACTCTCTCCCTGCTAAGTAGCGATTTTCCAAGCTTATCTTAGATGTGGCACAAGGCCAAAAGTACAGGGCAACCAGTGAGAAACGAACTCACTACTCATTCGTAATTGTTCTAGCAAGACAAGCTTGCTAAACATTACACCGCCTCGGGGTGCCCCTCACCCTGCTTAATACTTATATTTTTGGTAACTGTTTTTATATATATCCGTGAAATATTACATACCAATTATTTGCGAATTTTGTTCCAGGAGGTCAGGCAGAAGGGTTCAAATTGTTCAGAAATGCAGGCTTCAAAGGGTTAAACAGGGCCTTCAACGGAACGGCGGATATCTGGAGCATGTACTCTAGGGTTCCTCTTTATATATTTTGGGTTCATGCTTGAGACTAAATGATTGGTGATCCTAAAATGTTATCCTCTTAGCTTTCAATAAATGTAATATTTATTAGTCTATTATTTATTGTTATTGATTTGTGCCCGATCATTTGGTTTTAAAAATTTTGAAACACCCTGTACATACATGCATATTGTAATTTTTTAAAAATGTTGAGACATTATTTCTCATGATGTTTTAAAACCTGTGCCTTTCTTTTGTTTCCTCATGTTTAGGATTGGATCTCCGGTTCCTTCTAAATTCTACTTCAACTCTATTCTTCTAACACCTGCACCTAAGTTCTGAAATTTATATGATTATTAAGTTTCCAGTTCCTTCCAAAGTATTTTCGTTCTTGCAGCAGCCACTTGCATCTTAGCAAACGAAGAAATAGCACAGCTTTTTCCCCCAAAAAAAATATATATATATATATATATATATATATATATATATATATATATACCCCAAAAAGTCATAAACATCGAAATACGAAACAAAGAAGAACTGGGATTTTGAAATAACCCAATCTCATTGCCCTTTCTTCTGGCATAGTTCCTGACATGCTAGAGACGAGACCTTTATCAAGATATCTGAGGTTGATACAGTAGGTTATTGAATCAAGCATTGACACCAACAAGATCCTAACCCCCTTGAGGCCGTTAGGACGCGAAATGTACTGTAGCCGTAACGATACTAAGTGTGGCTAAGACAAGATAACCTGGTAAGAACCCATCTCTGTTCAAGCTGGTTTGGATTTCAAAATTTTATTTCCAGCCTATCATCTAATTAACGTGTGTTTGAGTGTTACTTTTCCCGTAAGTAAAACAGGCCAGAGATGGATACATGCCTTGTCTCGGAGCGTTAGGGGGAAGAGAACGAAAGACACTCGATTAAACAATGTAACGCGGCAGGCCGATTCCATTTATCACGCAGAAAGCATTTACGTTAACAGAACATCCGGGCGTTGTGCATTTACCGCGCTATGCAAAATAGCTGCGGGGAAGTCCAGAAATAAATACAACTATACTATTGCAACTGTTCGATAGAGAAAGATAAATAGCAATGGACAGACTGAGATAGATAGATAGATAGATAGATAGATAGATAGATAGATAGATAGATAGATAGATAATGTACAGAATGAGATAGATAGATAGATAGATAGATAGATAGATAGATAGATAGATAATGTACAGAATGAGATAGATAGATAGATAGATAGATAGATAGATATGTACAGAATGAGATAGATAGATAGATAGATAGATAGATAGATATGAACAGAAGTAAGGTTGATATATAAGGGTAAGATGGGATAAATATTTTGATATATATATATATATATATAGAGAGAGAGAGAGAGAGAGAAACTGAGAGAGACAGAGAAGGTACGGTCGAGTAATGGATAGCGGCTTGGATTGAGGAATCGGAGAG